>JBBPBX010068182.1:0-19205 GCA_038048925.1 Garcialebias charrua
TTTATTACTTGTATGATTTATAAAATAAAGATAAAAGACAAAAAGGTTGAACAGAAGGTTGCTTTACTTCTTATACAATGACGCCCTTGATAATCATAAATAAAATAACCTGGAGTATCCATAATAATTCCATAGTTTCTAATGAACATTTCAACCTTTTCATCTGTTTCAGTCCATTAAAGCTGCGGCCCTGACCAGTCACAGCTGTCCGATCTCATGGGCAACACCAGCACTACTTGTCAGATGTGCAACTACAGCAACCGGAGCATGAGACTTTTCATCATGGAAAAGGCTGAAGAGCTCGAAGCCTTTATCACCTCTCAGGCTGTTGCTGGTAATGAAGCTGCTCAAGATCAGAGCTCGTCTGGGCTTCCTGCAGGGAAAACATTCACCTTCAAGACAGATGTCAACTGCATCCGAGTGCTGCCATCTCAGACTCATGAAGTCCCCTGGGAGCCACTGCGTTTTCTTTCAGTCTTTGTGGAGGATGAAGATGATGAAAATATTTGTTCCAAACAGATTATACTCAACATGGCTCTCCGTGCTCCAGTCACTGTTTTGCTGTATGATGTGTAGAACCTGACATCACTTCTTTGTGCACACAAAGCTATAGAAGGCAGAACAACTGTTTTTAAATTAAAACACACACACACACACACACACATTCTTTCTTGTGCTGTCGTCTGCTTACTTACATTTTCCATCAGTCTGTTTAGTTAAACGTCACAGTAATGACTGATTATGCCACTTGAGTGTTTGACATGAAAATAAATGTTAAGCTTAGTAATAACATTCATGTGCTAAATGTAAAGAAAAACATCAAAAACTACATAAAATTTTTTTTAAACAAGTTTTTGACCATTTGTGTTTCCTATATTTCTCGTTAAAACAAAGTTAAACAGGTGTCTTCAAACTACAGTATAGGCCTCTGTTTGGATCATTTGTTGTTCAGTTGTTTGTAAAGGTTAACAAAATTTGAGCTGTTTCTGGATGAATATGATGTAAAACATTATATTTTACAGACATTCTGATGGTAGATCAATACAAAGTGATAACTTATATGTTTTTTTAATCAGTTTTGCGCACGAGCTTAACAAAATATTCAACCCAATTATATAACACCTTAAACGTTGTGATATTGGGTTCCCTCTCATGAACTACCGGTACTTACTTTTTTATTTTAGTTTTTTTCTTTCTTTTTTTCATTCATATTAAATTGTAGCCTGGTTAAAACCAAACCCTTGTCCTTCACTTTGCTTTGTACTTTGTACTTTGTACTATTTGTACCTAGTACGAAGCAAAGGGAAGGACAAGGGTCTGGTTTTAACCAGGCTAATTAAATAGATGCTCCAGTGTTGTCATGGTCAATGGTGGTCCTAATTTGTACCACTAGATGTCAGAAAAGTGCAATACTAATTGACTGAAGAAGATGGAGTTAAATGTTGGTGGTCTGTGCAGAGAAGAAAATAAAGTGATGGGAAAGTGAAATTAAAAAAAGCTGTAAGACATTCAGTGTGAATATCCTGATTCATGCTCAATAATCCAGGTAGAAAAATCCAACAAAGATCCTCTGGACGGATTTAAAAAATAAATACATATTTTTCAAATTAATTATTGAATTTATTTATTTATATTTTTTAGCCCACCCAGAGGATCTGACTTAACTTTGTTGGATTCAGTGTGAATGAAAAGCTGCATTATTTATTTTCATAAAGAAGACAATAAGTAGATAATTCATTTAAAATAATTTCCATGATAAAACAGTTTGTTCTCTGTGATGGTTGTTACAACAGAACGAAAAAAATTATATATGTATATACAGTACTGTACAGTATACTGTACTGTACATAGATTTACACCAGTTGTTGTTGTAGTACCCATTGTGAGCAGGTGAGGGCAGTAAACATTTAGAACTCGTGAAAAACAACGTCACTTCCGGTCAGGAGCTCCAAGCTCCAAGCTAGTAGAAAAATACTCTGGTAGAAGGATAAGAGTCGTTTCTCTGTCAAAATGGACGTAAATCAGACGAAACAAGAACATTTGCTCGCTTTAAAAGGTACAGTACTTGCTTTTCTCAAGCGCATTATGTGTTGATATGATTTAACAGAGGAAGTAAAGACGGATATGATCCAGGTTGTTAGAGGCTTAGCCGCTAATTGTTAGCAATCTTTTTTTATTTAGAAAACTCATCTTTTTGATGGCCTTTTTATAATCGTACAGGCAGTTGAATGCGGGAACAGGTAACACTGAAGATGTTTGTTGTTTAAATGAACTTCTCGTGTTTTCCTAATAAAAATGTAGATGATTAATGTGAGCGAATAATAAAAAATAAAAAAAAGCTTTAAAGCTAATCTGAAAAAACACCTAAATGACCACTAACATGGTTATATAATTCCACTAGGTGCACATTTGGGGTCATGGGGTAGGGACAGGGCTTTGAGCAAGATACCCAATCCCCACTGCTCCACCTGGGTGTATCAGGTGTATAGATTAAATTCAGAGAACTAATGTCATCATTGTATGGGAACATACAATGGACAGGTTTATTTATATTGCTGCTCCTATGTTGGTATTGAAGCCTAACATGATTTCTCTGTTCAAGACAGCCCTGAAAACACATCTCTTTAGACTAGCTTATCATTAACTTTACTAAATGTATTTTTATTATTTTGTATTTTATAATCTTTATGTATTTTATATTTCAATTTGTCACTGATAATGTTTGAACTGTATTTCTCTGTTAAGTGTCCTTGGGTGTCCTGAAAGGCGCTTTTAAATGAAATGATTGTTATTATTATGATTAGCCTGCACACAATCTTGAGGCAGCTGATTTCTTTAATTGCTGAGTATAAAAGACCTTCTGGCCACACAGTATATTTTGCACAAATGTTAATTGATTCATATTTGTGTTTTTGTAATAGTTGTGTCAAATGCACATGTTACTGTAGCCTTCTGCAGGGTGTATGTTATTGATAATAAACACTGTAAACACATGCATAGATGTGTTCAAGTTTTCAGCATGACTTATTGAAAGAAAGAAATAACCACATTGCTGTATTGTAAATAGGGATACCAGTTATGACTGTTGATTCACTTTGCAGTAACACTAGTTGTAGGTGCCTAATCATAACTACGGTACGTAAGGCAGTCTATACCTAATGATGTAATATTAAGTGGACAAAATGATGTGTTGATACACATTTCGCAATTCGCACTAGACCTATACCCAAATCCCTCTCCCCAGTCAACAAATGCCAACTACCGGTACATGTACCGGTAGTCTCAACTCAAGGTCAGTAACCTAGGGGAAACACTGTAGACCTATACTAGAACACTAGACTTATACTATAATACTAGACCTCCAATACTGCACCTATGCTATAATATTGGACCTGTAATGCTAGATGTTAGGGAATTTTTGGTCCAAGTTTGTGGATGTTCTTATTTACTTTGTCTGAGAATGTTAACTCTGCCCATGAACCATATACCATATCGCTTTATTTATAAAGCACTTTAAACAGTGACAGTGCACACCAAAGTGCTGTACAGGGACAGACAGACATGCACATAACAACAGATTACTTACCAGGAAACCAAATGTAGAAACAATAAACAATAGTATAATACTAAACCTCTAATACTAGACCTACTATAATACTAGACCTATACTATAATACTATATATCTAATACTAGACCTATACTATAATACTAGACCTCTAATTACCGGTATTAGAGGTCTAGTATTAAACTGAGAGAATGTATCGTTTTAAGGGAAAAATATGTTGTTTCAAAATTTCATGGCGTCAACAAATCCCAAAAAGTTGGGACAAGTCCATTTTTACCACTGTGTGGCATCCCCCCTTCTTCTTACAACACTCAACAGACGTCTGGGGACAGAGGAGACCAGTTTCTCAAGTTTAGAAATAGGAATGCTCTCCCATTCATGTCTAATACAGGCCTCTAACTGTTCAATCGTCTTGGGCCTTCTTTGTCGCACCTTCCTCTTTATGATGCACCAAATGTTCTCTATAGGTGAAAGATCTGGACTGCAGGCTGGACATTTCAGTACCGGATCCTTCTCCTACGTAGCCATGATGTTGTGATTGCTGCAGAATGTGGTCTGGCATTATCTTGTTGAAAAATGCAGGGTCTTCCCTGAAAGAGATGACGTCTAGATGGAGCATATGTTGTTCTAGAACCTGAACATAGTTCTCTGCATTAATGGTGCCTTTCCAGACATGCAAGCTGCCCATGCCACAAGCGCTCATGCAACCCCATACCATCAGTGATGCAGGCTTCTGAACGGAGCGTTGATAACAACTTGGGCTATCCTTGTCCTCTCTGGTCTGGATGACATGGCGTCCCAGTGTTCCATAAAGAACTTCAAATCGTGACTCATCTGACCACAGAACAGTCTTCCATTTTGCCACACTCCATTTTAAATGACCCCTGGCCCAGTGCAAACGTCTGAGCTTGTGGAGCTTGCTTAGAAATGGCTTCCTCTTTGCACTGTAGAGTTTCAGCTGGCAACGGTGGATGGCACGGTGGATTGTGTTCACTGACAATGCTTTCTGGAAGTATTCCTGAGCCCATTCTGTTATTTCCTTGACAGTGGCATTCCTGTTTGAGGTGCAGTGACGTTTAAGGGCCCGGAGATCACGAGCATCCAGTAGAGTTTTACGGCCTTGACCCTTACGCACAGCGATTGTTCCAGATTCTCTGAATCTTTTGATGATGTTATGCACGGTTGATGATGATAACTTAAAAGTCTTTGCTATTTTACGCTGGGTAACACCATTCTGGTATTGCTGCACTATCTTTCTGCACAACAATGGTGGAATTGGTGATCCTCTTACCATCTTGGCTTCTGAGAGACACTGACACTCTGAGAAGCTCTTTTTATACCCAATCATGTTGTCAATTGACCTAATTAGTGTTAATTGGTCTTCCAGCTGTTTGTTATATGCTCAATTTCCTTTTTCCAGCCACTTATTGCTACTTGTCCCAACTTTTTTGGGATTTGTTGACACTGTGAAATTTTGAATCAACATATTTTTCCTTTAAAATGTTACATTTACTCAGATTAAACTTTTGATCTGTGATTTGTTTTCTATTCTGAATAAAATATTAGATGTTGGCACCTCCACATCATTGCATTCCGTTTTTATTCACAATTTGTTTAGTGTCACAACTTTTTTGGAATCCTGTTTGTAATATAATAATTATTATATTACATCCATTATAATTATTATACATTATTATATTGCATACACATTATTATTATATTTGACATATTTTATAAAGTCAGCCCTACTCCCACAGTTGGCTGTTTTGGTCATGGCTGCAGTGAATCACAAGGTCTTGTGATCTCTGTGCCCACTATGTTGATTTTTTTTGTAAACTAAAAAGTAATTAGGTTTAAAGTAAATGTGTAGATACATACTTTTTTCTTTTTCTTTTTTTTAATGCTAAAACGCTTAACGTGTATTTCTTGTATTTCCTGTATTTAAAAAAAACTTTCTGATTGCTAAATAGTTTTCTTCCTGTTTTGGATGACTTGCTTTCCAATTTTGTAGTTGTTTTGAATAGTTATTAATAGTTTTAAACTGTACTCACTACACTTTTTTTCTTTAAATATTTATATTATTTTGTTGGTTTCAGTCAAGATCTCTGTCAGATTAAATATTTAATTTCAATAATGGTCCCTAATATTTATTATAATTACAGTATATATAATAATTATATTTATCCATTTATACACCGACGGGACACACATCAGGGGCAATGAGGGGTTCAGTGTCTTGTCCATAGACACTTCAGCATGTGACTGCTGGTGGAATTGAACCCCCAACTCTCCCATTGGAGGACGACTGCTCTAACCACTCAGCCACAGCTGCCTGTATTGCTGCAATGCATTTCATTATAATTACATTTCTGCATAAGTGTTGAATACTTTTAGTTTTTTAAAATAGTGCAGGAAGTATTCAGTGATGAAACGATCTTAAGCTGTTGTGCGTTCTAGTTCTGGTACAGTAGAAATGGGTTGTTGATGTGGAGTTTAGTGTAAAAGCATCTTCACAATAAATGAACTAATATTTATGTATCGAGTTAATAAACAGTGTCGTTTATTTCCACAGTGATGCGGCTGACCAAACCAACTCTTTTCACAAACTTGCCAGTGACGTGTGAAGATCGAGATCTTCCAGGTGAGCTTGAAAGAAAACACTTGTTTTTTTCTGTTTTCCAGATGTTCTTATTTTTTTACATATATATTGCTTTATGGGTTATTTGTTTTATGATTTGCACTTTTTAAACAATGTTGCACACAAATCTTATCTGTCCGTTTGGCTGTTGTTTCTTCAGCATCTTTTCTCTTAAATGCAATTGGTTTGAGTCACTCAATTCAGAATTAGTGTCTTTTCGATCAACTGGAAATGAGATTAAAATATTATGTTGCTGACTCCTCAAACACAGCAGCAGTGAGACAAGACAAAAATGTTGCTCCAAACCTGATTTATTATGACAAAGGAAAGAAACTGGAGCAGCTGCTATAAAAGCAATTTAATAAAGAAAAATACCTGTCAGTTTGTTGCAGGTCTCCTATAAAAACAGTTGAAGGTGGAAAATAAACTAAACATAAACTTAAATGACTTCTTCACTTCACTGAAAACATCTGGTTGATTAACAAATTATTGAATTTTAGTTTTGATTTTATTTAGGGATTATTTAAATGTCAGTAGTACATTTTGCCATGTTCTACAATAACTCAAGAGGATTGTTTCTTTTCTGTTTGTTTTGTCCTGTTTGTCCTGTGATGGTTTGAAATAAATCCCTACTGCATTTATTACAATGGAATAATAATTAAAAAACTTATCTCAGAATTGGAGACAACAAAAATGTGTGCATAGAAGAGAGTGGTGGTTCTCAGATGGTGCACGAGCCGGTGTTTGGGGGTCCGCAATTATTATTATTTTTATTTTTTTATGTGGACCCCACCCCCAGTTTTTTTATTTAATTCATTGTATTTATTTGTTTACTTACAAGTAGGGGTGCACCGATTGCAGTTTCCCGGCTGATCACCAATTTCTAAAAAGTCTGACATGCTGATTCCGATTTTGGCCGATACCAATTTTGTTTTATAGGCGACTGTCAGGAGTTATAATGTCACAATGCACCTTCAATTTTCCAATATTATTTTGTTAAAAACTGACCCTTGAACAATATCCTAGAAACAATACTAACTTGTTTTAACTGGCCATGAGGTAGTGCTCTGAAATATAAATGAAGTTCAGACAATTGGTGTTAAAACTAAAAAAAAAACTGTAAAATCAGTTTCTCACGTAAGTATCGGCCGATTTCCAATTTCCCAAAATTAAGGGAATCGGGGCCGATAAATCGGCCGGCCTTATCCCTAATACATCGATTTATCGGTGCACCACTACTTACAAGCACATAGATGTTTATCAAACCATTAAAATACACCAAAATCCAGGAAATCACATCTACATTATTCAAAATGTTCTGTGGGAGGAGGCTGAGGAGCACCTGACCCGCCGGCCGGCCTGCCCACTGTTTGTGTTCTGGCATCAATCGGTTTAAAGATTAATCCCTGCTGCCTTTATGATTCTGTTCAGTTTTATGTAAAAAGTTTTCTGCATTAATGTGAAGAAGTGGCAACACATTTATTATGTTCATTGTGTGAATATATAAAGTTTTAAATCGTTTTTTTTAATGCTGTTAATTTTCTTAAAACTGTAATTTTTGGAAGATAACTTATTTTTATTTTTTTAAATTAAGTGTGTCTAATGAAAAATACTTCCTGTTTAAAAGTATAAAATTGTATTAGCACTAGGGTTGCAGCCCCGATTTCCTTCATTTTAGGAGATCAGCGACTGGCTTATACATGAGAAACTGATTTTACAGATTTCTTGTTTGTTTGTTTTAACACCAATTGTCTAAACTTCATTTATATTTCAGAGCACTACCTCATGGACCAGTTAAAACAAGTTTGTATTCTTTCTAGGATATTGTTCAAGGGTCTGTTTTTAAACAAAATAATATTGGAAAATTGAAAGTCCTTGAGACCTTAAAACACCTGACAGTGTTGCTTATAAAACAAAATCAGTATCAGCCAAAATCGGAATG
Organism: Garcialebias charrua; assembly: GCA_038048925.1. Lineage (NCBI taxonomy): Eukaryota > Metazoa > Chordata > Actinopteri > Cyprinodontiformes > Rivulidae > Garcialebias > Garcialebias charrua. The sequence goes on from JBBPBX010068182.1 coordinate 8,147, forward strand.
GGAGGTCAGGCCTTTTGGAAATCTGTGATTGGCCAGAAAACTGCAATCGGTGCACTCTAAAGAACAAGTCTTAAGTATTTATGTTACACAAATATTTCCATTGCATTGAAGAGACAAACTGAAGACAATTATTTATTAAACATGAGGGTTATGAGGAGGTCCCTGAAAATGTTTCTCCCCTGTAAGGATTCCCTGAACCTAAAAGGTTTGAGAAGCCCTGTCTTGTTCATTCATTCATTCAACCTTTATTTAGTCAGGTAAATCTTATTGAGCCTCATGAGCTCATTTACGAAAGCGACCTGCTAAAACTAAAGAACGATGAACGGCAATGGTAGAATTTCATTAAACAATAAACAAACAATAAACATACTTTTTTGATACTTTTTAACAAAGTATCAAAAAACTAGCAAAACATAAGGTAGACGTATAAAATCAAAGACAGGAACAAATCTGCATTGGTTTTTGCCAGGATTCCAACAGATTCTGAAAACCATTTAGAGAAGTCAAGGTCGAGAGCTTCAGATCTTTTTGTAAGATATTCCATGAAGCCGGAGCATATAGTATATACTTATAGTATATACTTAAACACAAAGAGTTGATGCTTAGGATAAATAAAAAAAATAAATTCAAAACAATACATGCAATCACTGAAGGAGTATTTTGGTGTACCTTTAGATTCAATACACATTTATCGTAGAATATTTTAAAGGGGACCAAATGTAGGTCATATAATTTTTTGTGGTGTTTGTTTTGTGGGCTTTCCAGACCATTTTCATTCAATTTTATACACAAAATAATGCTTAGATAATAAAATATCCCCTTTCTAATTCTGCCAAATTTCACTTCCGTTCAAAACGACCGGTTTATGATAATGAGGTCTGAAAGCCACGCCCTACAAAGATCTGTTTACATTAACTACGCCCTCTGTAAAAGCCAGTATCTCTAATATGTTGTTGTTTTAAAATTAGCTCTTTTTTTATTACTCATTTGACTTACTGTTAGTGCTAGCTTAAGATAACTTACCGAAAGCTGTCAGCGCGCCGCCATTTGCAGCTTCTTTTTTTTAGCATTAGCCCACCTCCGAGGCTAATGATAGCTTTTCCTCCTCCGAGCGGACGGTGCTAGCTCCGCTCGTTGCATGCGGCGCTTTTGGGAGCGATCGCTGCTTCAGTCCACACACACACAAAGTTCACCGAGTGTTTCCAGTTAATTTATCCGTATGAGGCAACCTCTGACCGGACCCCCCAGACCTCAAAAGCCAGCAGTTCCCAGCAGTTCCCGCCCGCAGATGGTGCCTTCGCCGGCGGTCTGCTCGTTTTATTTCTCCCGGCTGCGTGTTGAGAGCGATCGCTAAAAATTGAACTAAAACGTAAAAATAACAATTATACTTTATTTATAAAGCCATTTAAAACAACCACAGCTGCAACAAAGTGCTGTACACATGAAATCTCTCCGAAACAAAAGGCTTAAAAAAAAAATAATAATAATAATGCCGTGACGGGAAGCAAACCCCGGTCCTTCGGGTGACAGTCCAATTCATTACCTCTAGGCCAACCTGGCAGTTATGCTAAAAGCAGTCCTTCATCGTATAAGAAACAAATACAACCACCTACATTTAGAACGCTGAAGTTTTGATTCGATTTTGATGAAGTGGAAAGTATTCTTAAACTAAATAAGTTGCTAATCTGAAAAGTATATCGATCAGTGGTGCTTGTTAGGGGTGGGCGATATGGCTCAAAAATTATATCGTGATATTTCAGAGCGATATCACGATAACGATAAATTTCGTGATATAACCCAAAAAAAAAAAAGAAATCAAATTTATTTATTTGACAAAATTAATTTAACATGTTGCTTTGCAGTATTATAATTTTTTTAAAAACAACAAGGGTTAATTTGACTGAAATTACTTTATTTAGTAAAGTATTCAGTCAGTATAAAAATAAAAAATAAAAAAGATCTGTTATTTAGATTGAAAAAGTCTGCACAAAATATAATGGACTATCTTTAGGCTTTTAATACCTAGTAGTTCTTTGACATTCTTGTTAGGTCTAAATTGTTTTTAATTTTTAACTGGCTGTTTTTTATTGTTATTTTTTATTGTTTGTTTTATTTCTGTATTGTTCAGCACTTTGTGCACCTTCTGGCTGCTGAAAAGGGCTCTATAAATAAAGATTGATTGATTGATTGATTGATTGATTGATTGATTGATTGATTGATAAAAACCACCACAAAAACTAAAGTTCAGGTGTAGTTTCCTAAATCACTCTCCATGTAAAATATATTATTCTTTGTTTCTAAAGAGTGACACGGTCGAAAATTTGTTGACGGTCCCTTACGCCAAAAATACACTACACGCGTTGCAGCTCCGCCCCGCTCCGGTCCGACCTCCGCAGCAAATACGCACCCATTATAATCAATGACAGAATTTACACTGGCTCCACACGGCGGCGGCGAGCTGCGGAGAGCGGACGGCAGTCCGTCAAAATTAGAAATTTTTCTATTTCTGCCGGATGACGGAGCTGTGCCGGAGTCAACTTTTGAAGATTACGTCGCACCAACAGGAAAAGGAACGAGCACAACTTCCGTATTTACAAAATAAAATCACCACAGGCGGACTAATCCTAGCTCTATACGGATTTATTTGTACAAAAATGCTGTCAAACTATCATTTATGACTATTCTATGACTAAACTATTATATTTATGACTATGACTACGCCTAATAACGCAATACAAGAAATAAATAAATAAAAAAGTATTTTATTCTGAAATGTAAACATCACTTCCTGTTGCTCAAACCATGTAGCTCATTTACGAGAGAAGATCAAGGCAGCAGTCTCTCTACAGTTGTTCTCCTTCTTCCACCGAATGAGTTGTTTTGTTCTGACTTACTTATTTATCACTTGATTTATCGCGCGATCTCGCACGTGTCTCGGAGCGGCGCATCCAGGCGGACCTGAGCGGAGCGCAGGCAGTGGAAATTGGACTCGCTCAGCTGCGACCTGCGGACCGGAGCGGGGCGGAGCCGCGTGCAGTGTATTTTTGGGGTAAGTGAACCATGACGTCTCTGAATAGGGGCAGACTCAGCGCGGCTGCCCGAAATCAGACTCCATGAAGTGGACTGACGAGAGCAACGCACCGCTGAAGACACGGAGCTCGAATATCCAACTTGCAACTTGAAAATAACTTCACTGTGGTTTTCTCTTGGTCCGTGGAGAGCCGCGCGTGTTTGTAGAGACAGTTTTCAGAGCGAGGGAGACCAGCCCGCAGCGCGGCTGCTCAGTGGGGTGTGGGGGCATTTGATCCTCTACCTGCTGTTCAGAGCAGGGGACAGAAGCTGACACGACGCGCGGTTTGTTTTTATCATTTTAGCTAACGTGTTACACCAGTACAGACTGGTGGAAGAGAGGTGCGCAGTTCAGTTTGAAGCGCTCGGTTGTGGGGCGGGGCGTCCTTGCGTATCACGTCATGAAATTAGCATATCATGATATTTTTTTTTTGCCCGGGCAAGCTATTTTTACCGGTATTATCGTAAACGATATGATATGGCCCAGCCCTAGTGCTTGTACGTTACAGACTGTCGCCCCGCGAGAGTGTGTGTGTGCACAGTTTCAACGTCTCGGCAACCGTGACGTGTTTTATACTGAAGTGGGTGGAGCATCACCAGGGGTTGCTAGGTGAGGGGCTGGACTCAGGTTTGAGGTGGTTGGCTGCGGTTTGTGACGTCACAAACCGCAGGAAGTGGGAAACGAAGTGTATTTATCAAAGATAAATAAATCTACTTGGAGTAAATAAACCACTGGGTGCATTTTTTTGGACTTAGGACTGTTTTTTATGAAGTAAATACCCAAAGTTGAGTAAAAAACCCATTAAAAAGTGAATTTTGAATATGTGGTCCCCTTTAAATTTTGGGTCATAAGTTCATATTTGTCTCTTTTTTTCTGTCAATGTTCAGCACTGAACAGAACACTGCACAGAACAAAAGGGTCTTTGTTTTTAGAAGCACTAGTTACAGGAAAGTTTATCTTGTAATGAAATCTTGTGAACAACGAATGCCAGTCTTATGCAGTATTGTGCCATCTTGGGTTAGCACTCAGAACATGCTTTAAGAATGGCTCTCGGCTACTACCACATCTAAATGTACTTTAGTGTATGTAAAATTCTTTTTGTCAGTCATTTAGCTGTGGCAGCCATCTTTTATTGGTCTGGCTGTACAGCCAACAATAATTTCCTGAGATGTATTTTTGCTAAAGGACGGACACTGTTGAGACCAACAATTAGTGCTGAAAGTCATTTATAATAACAAAAACAATATATTTTTACTTAAAAAGCATATTTCAGGTGTAGGATATATGAAGTGAATGGAGGAAGAAGGATGACACTGCTCCTCACTACACTTATCAATTATTTTGCTCTTGTTAAAGCGGAGCACCAGCCGGTCAATTTACTGACCAGCAACAACTTAATTAATATACAGTATTCACCCTTAAATGATCAGAATGCAGTCAATGAAGTAGAATCCATTAATTACAGGGAGTCCCATACCAGAACAAAAATATTCATCCAAAGAAGAAGACAAAAACTGTCTTCATATTTACAAAAGTAATTAATCAAACTAAAAAAACATCAAAACAATAATTAATCAATCAAGGATTGTTTTTTATTTATTTTATTTAAGGCAAAATTAGCTCTTTGAGCAGGAATTATTTTTGGTTTTATACACGCACAAATTTAGACAAAGTTTAACTATTTAATAGTTGCTTTAGCTTTTGGTTGAGAGAAGTTATTTAACATGACCAGATCAAATAATTTATTAAAACTGCAAGTCAGGAAATGATTGATCAAGTTGCAGCAGCTAAAATGAAATAACCAGATCCAGAGTTGCATCATGTCACCAGGTTTCTGCTCCTTACTGGGTCATTGTTGAGGGCACCAGGGGCCTCATGTACAAAGACTTGCGTAGATTTCTTACTGAAAAGTCACGTACGGACAAATCCAGAAAAGTGTCCACGCACAAAAAAATCCAGATTTATCAAACTGTGCGTACACCGGTATCCACGCACATTCCTTATGTACAACACAATCAACGTGGAATTCAGCGCACATGAGAGAGTGGCCGACTCCGCCTTTGACACGCCTCCGTATGAATATGCAAAGTCATTCAAATATGCCATGCACGACAGGAATGTCGTCTCTGCTCCATTGCAAATCATGTCGGAACGTGGAAAAAAGAGGAACTTCACGGACTGTGAACAGGAATCACTTCTGAGTGAGGCAGAGAAGCACGGAAAAAGGTTTTATTCGGCACGCCTAGCGCAAAACATACCATCCACTTTTAAACAAGAAGTTGACCCATCTGCTCTAACATGCCTGTATAGGTTAGTGGTGAGCGCGCCCGCCCTTCGTCCCAAAGGTCGTGAGATCGACTCCCCCTTGGTACAACGTTTTTTTTTTTCATTCCAGATTTAAAGAACACAGGACAACTATTTAATAAAACAACAAGAAATAGAACAATACATGAAATGAAAGGAAGCAGACGATTTCTTGTTTTGTAAATAGTTTTCATGTGTATTTAAATCTGGAACGAAAAAAAAAAAGAGAAACGTTGTACCATGCGAGATTCGAACTCATGACCTTTGGAACTAAAGGCAACCGCGCTACACACTGACCTAAACGTAGGCGTGTTGGTACAGCTTGGTTAACTTCTTATTTAAAGAAATCACATCTCATTGTTGTCAATATCGTTGCCACTATTTGGCGCATGCTTTTATATCCACTCATCTAATTGCGTCCATGTGGATGTAATAATTGTTAATCATGTGTGTTTGGTGGGATTTATGATTATTTTCATATCATGGACACAGTTTCTCTGAATAACCTGTAAGTGTCGCCAAAGGAACAATAACCACAGAAACGTGCGTACGCAAGCAGGGGAGCAGCCGTGGATTTGTACGTGGATGCGCAGATATTCCCGTTCATATCAGATTTGATACATACGCCACTTTGCGTGGAAAGTGACGTGCGCAATGTTTTTGTGCGTGCGCACGGTTGATACATGAGGCCCCAGGTCACTGGTCTTTCTGGGGTTCTGCTGGTGGATCAGACCAGGGGATACCATGAGGAGAGGACCAGCCAGAAAGTCAGTGTGACAGCTTCAGGGGTCGGTGAGGAGGACAGAGGAAGAGAAGGTGTGCTGCGGACCATCGGCAACCTTCAGCAGACTTACTCAAGGACACAGTACAGCTAAACACCAACATACAGCAGAAAACAATGGCCCTCATGCACGAACATGTTTGTATTTTTATCCTAAATTTCTCCTACTTTTGTTCGTACGAAGCGTTCGTACGAACATGCCACGTCAGATTCAACAAACTCTTCTATCCTCAAGAAAAGTGTGTAAATGGCTGCGTAAATTTAATGAATCCCACCTGTTCTATCAACCTGCGCGTGCTCGCGGAGAGGTCATTTACATAATTCCCACCCCTCAAAACACCATATAAGGCCACGTTTCCTGCCTTTTGACAGCAGGAAGTGTCCATTCATTCAAACTCAAGAAGTAAAAGGAGGAACTTCACGCGTTCGGAGATCTGCTCTCAGTCGCGCTGTGGCGCACCGCTACCCCCCACCCCCCCGCAGGTGTCGGATGGTCAAATATTTTTAATTTTAGTGTAAACAACTGTGTTACATTATAGTTTCACTTATTCAGAAGAGCTGTGGCGCACCGCTACCCCCCACCCCCCGCAAGTGTCGGATGTGTTTTTGAACAGAAGCATTTTAAAATGTCTCGAAACTACAGTTAACTTCATATTAATATTGTAGTGCATATGTTTTGTCTCCCGTGGGTCGTACAGTATCAGAAATCAAGAATAAATGGTTTGATCTGAAAATGGCTTCAAAGAAACGTCTCGCCGCAGCACGGACAGGAGGAGATCAAGGAAAAGTCTGCGTTACCGAGATGGATGGACAATAAATGCCATGCTGCGCGCGTGCCAACATGTTTTGCAGCACAAATGAGTCATGCGCGCTCCTCCTGGTCATCGCGCAACCACATTCTGCAGGTTATATTTCGAATCAGATATAATAATCTATTGCTCCGATGGTGTTTGGCACAGCAGTCCAGCAATAGCATGAAAATCAGTCTTAATTCGTACTTGTTCTGCGGCGGTGTATGGGAATTTTATGTACCTGGGTGTTAATATGAGGAGGGCTTTGATGACCAAGGGGAGCGCACGACTCACTGAAGCCTGCGCGACACACCAGACAAATTAAACTTAAAATTATAATTCTAATTCAAACAGAATAACCTATTGTCAAGAATAATTATGGTGCGTGATTTTTTTAAACCCAAAATATTTTCTAAATAACGAAATATGAAGTTATTCGTGGAGAAGATCCGTCTGGATGACAGCAGACTGACGCTCCTAAATTATACGACAGGTCCGGACCACTCGTAAATTTTGTTCGTATCTGAAAAAAATCGTAGGATACGAAAACATTGTTGAATGCCACAAATGATCCTAAATCACTCGTACGCACAGTCTAAGAACAAATCTGTGCGTACGAACGGTTTGTGCATGAGGGCCATTGAGAGTAAAAATAGAATAAAATCAAACATTAAAACATAAAGTAAACCTGCCTAAATTAGAATGGGCCGATCTACAAAGTTGGGTTTAAGACCAGTTTTGAACGTATTCAGTGCTCCATGGTGGTGAGGCGGGCAGAAGGTATAGAGAGGTGGAGTAGGAGGAGATGGAGATATGCAGGAGGTGAAATGGGCGAGATCGTGGAAGGCTTTCGAAGTGTAGAAAATAATTTTGATGATGAGGCAGGATTTAACCAGGAGCCAGTGGAGCTGCTGCAGGACGGGAGTGATGTGATTATAGGAGGTGTGTGTGTGTGTGTGTGGGGGGGGGGGGGTGATACGGGCAGCAGAGCTCTGAATCATCTGTAACTCATGAAGGGAATTATTGGGGAGGCCAAATAGAAGGGAATTACAATAATAGATAATAATCATCCAAAAGTAGTTTGTAAAATATGTATAAATAATGTATATGTATACATAATAATAATGTATAAATAAAGGTTGAATGAATGAAAAAAAAATGAAAGTGGAGAAACATCATCAAATTCTTTCACCGTCTAATTTATGATATAATAATATACAGTATATGAACTTGTCCCTCTGTGTTGTTTGAACACAGTTTGTTAGTTTAATTACTTCAGCTCTAAGCAGATCTGAATACAATCCAAGGTGTTGTGTCCTCACAGGGGATTTGTTCAGTCAGCTTATGAGGGATGATCCCTCCACCATCAAAGGAGCAGAGATATTAATGCTGGGAGAGATGCTGACGTTACCACAAAACTTTGGGTAATCACCTTCTTTACTTGTGTCACTTTATATATATATATATATTTTTTTTTTTATCACACAAGCAATTTTTTGTGTAAAACCCTTTTTTTTGCGTTCTGCAGAAATATTTTTCTTGGTGAGACTTGTGTCACTTTATATATATATATATATTTTTTTTTTTATCACACAAGCAATTTTTTGTGTAAAACCCTTTTTTTTGCGTTCTGCAGAAATATTTTTCTTGGTGAGACTTTCTCCAGTTATATAAGTGTGCATAACGACAGCAACCAGGTTGTAAAAGACATTCTTGTGAAGGTATCATAAAACAGAAACCGACAGAACGAATACAGTTTTAACGTCATTTGTGATTATTGATTATTTTTGATGTATTGTTTATACAGGCTGATCTCCAGACGAGCTCCCAGAGGCTCAACCTCTCAGCATCAAACTCTGCAGTGGCTGAGCTCCAGCCTGAGCGCTGCATTGATGATGTGATACATCACGAGGTCAAAGAAATTGGAACACACATGTGAGTACAGATTTATCGCCCCCACAATAAAGGGAAGGTTGGCAATATAGGTTTTGCCTTTGTCTGTGTGTGCGTGCGTCAACTGAACATATTTTAATGAAACTCATAAAGAAACTTTTGGATGCACTTTTGAACCGATTATCTTTAGGCATCAACCTGATTCAAGATGGCAGCTGCAGCTAATCAACCAGTCTCAGTCTGATTAACATACAGTATATTGAGATAAATTTGGATGTGGCAGTAACCGTAAGTCATAATGAGACGTGTTTTAAGGCCTCTGCATACTTCATCCAAAGTGGTGAAATTGGCTTTCATTCACGTCGTTCTTTGTTTTAGCGGGTCAACCATAGTGGTGGGGGAGAAGGTGTACTCCAGAAACCATCTTAGCACCATCAAGTGCTAAGTGTGCTGAAGGACTGTGCAGGGGAACTCGCAGTGGTCTTCACGGACATCTTTAACATCTCACTGAGTCAGGCCATCGTCCCCACCTGTTTCAAAGCCACCACCATCATCCCTGTCCCAAAGAAGGCAACGCCCTCCTGCCTCAATGACTATCGTCCAGTAGCACTCACCCCCATCCTGATGAAGTGCTTCGAACGGCTAGTCATGAAAAGCATCACATCTGTCCTCCCTGGATCCCTTCCAATTTGCATATCGGCCTAATCGCTCAACCGACGATGCCATCTCCTCTGCCCTCCACACAGCTCTCACACATCTGGACACGAAGGACTCTTATGTTAGAATGCTGTTCATCGACTTCAGCTCGGCATTCAACACCATCATCCCCCAACAGCTCATCCTTAAACTGGACAGTCTGGGGCTGAACACCTCAATGTGTAACTGGCTGCTAGACTTCCTGACCGGGAGACCACAGACAGTACGGGTCGGGAGTAACACATCTAGCACCATCACATTGAACACAGGGGCCCCACAAGGATGTGTGCTGAGCCCCCTTCTATTCACCCTGCTAACACACGACTGCACACCATCATACAGCTCCAACCACTTCATCAAGTTTGCGGACGACACAACAGTGGTAGGTCTCATCAGCAACAACGATGAGACGGACTACAGGAACGAGGTGAGCCGCCTGGCCTTGTGGTGCGGACACAACAATCTCACTCTCAACGTGGAGAAGACAAAGGAGATTGTTGTGGACTTCAGGAAGAGGGATGCCCAACATGCCCCTCTGACCATCAACAGCACCACAGTGGAGAGAGTGGACAGCACCAAGTTCCTGGGAGTGCACGTCTCAGAGGACCTGTCCTGGAGCAGGAACACTGCAGCACTGGCCAAGAAGGCTCACCAGCGCCTCTACTTTCTCCGCAAGCTGAAAAGGGCTGGAGCTTCAACCCCCATCATGAGCACCTTCTACAGAGGTGCCATAGAAAGTGTCCTGACCAGCTGCATCACGGTGTGGTTTGGTGCATGTACTGCATCCTGCCGCAAGAGCCTCCAGCGCATCGTGAGAGCAGCTGAGAAGATTGTCGGCACCTCCTTCCCCTCACTACAGGACTTACACAGCAACCGCCTCACTCGGAAAGCCCTCTGCATGGCAGGTGATCCCACACACCCACTACACAGCTGCTTCAGACTGCTGCCATCAGGGAGGAGACTGAGGAGTCTCCAGGCTCGAACCAGCAGACTGAGTGACAGCTCTGTTCATCAGGCAGTCAGGATGCTAAACTCTCTACCTGCTCTGCCTCCCCTCCCACTTGTACTGCCTTAACACAAAAAACTTTCACACATTACCACACAACACAAAGATTTTAACACTGGACTCTGTGTCATCAAAACGGGTTATTCACTCAACTCACGGTCATGTGCTCATTCAGTTTGCACTACTTATATTTGCACTAATGTTTGTATTACATTACTGCCTATAGTCATACTACTGTTTACATTTACTGTTTACATTTATTACTACTGTTTACATTTATTACTACTGTTTACATTCATTACTACTGTTTACATTTATTACTACTGTTTACATTTACACTACTTTTTATATCTACACTACTGCTGATATATATATTTTTTTTACTAGCCTTATTGCATATGCCACTTTACCTCTATACCAATATCAACTACCTCATACATATACTGTGTACATAAACTTCATATGCTGCTTTGTCACTCTATTACAAATGTCAATGCCAGAACTTTCATTTTATTTTA
>JBBPBX010068183.1:0-15735 GCA_038048925.1 Garcialebias charrua
GTTGCAAAAGATGTGGTGAAAAACACAGACAAAGACAATGTCCTGCCTTTGGTAAAAAATGTGCAACATGCAAAGGACTAAACCATTATGCTAAAATGTGTTTCTCCAAGAAAAGAGGACAAGAAATCCACACAGTGCAGGAGGACACAGCTGACTGTGCATTAAGTGAAACATTTTACATCAAAATGGTGTCACAAGATGCCAGCTCACAGTCTTCAAAAGCAGACGCTGTTAAAGCTGTAAATGTGGTCGCAGAAGACAAATGGACTGCTCCACTATTGGTTAATGGGACCATAGTGACATTCAAAATTGACACTGGGGCCAAAGTTAACTTAATCAGCGAAAGGGATTTCAACACATTAAAGGAAAAGCCTAAAATTCAGTCAGAAAAAGTCTCACCTCTGAAGGCTTATAACAACCAACCGATACAAACAAAAGGTGGCTGCAGACTGAATGTAACAGTAAAAGGCAAAGAGCATAATCTACTGTTTACCATTGTGCCTAATGGGCATGAGTCTCTCATAGGAGACAAAACATCTGAAGACCTAGGACTGGTCAAGAGGATCTATCAGATTAATGCTGACAACATAGAAGTATCTACACAAGACAAAAGACCGGAGCACCACCAGCAGCGTGAAGGAAGCACGGACATAGTGTGGGCAGATGCACTATCACCAGCACCAAGCAGTGACAAGCTGGGCATCTCTGTATCTGAGGATGCAGAAACACATGTAAACATGGTGACTGCCACACTCCCTGCATCAGATGTAATGTTGCATAAAATTGTACAGGAAACAAAGATGGAGGAGGAGACCAACGAAGGAAGTCTTGTAAAGAGGAGGAAACATAAGAAAGAACAAACATCTCAACCTGAAAGTCAAAACTGCACCACAGAAGTGGAAAAAGAAAAAAGTAAAAAGGTGAACATGGTGGCGAAACAAGAGACATGTTGGGATCAAAGTGTTGAGCAGGACGAGAAGATGAAAACGAGGAAACTTGACATCAGTGACATGGATGAGGAAGACAAGAGTGTGAGCAAAAAGAAGAAGCAGACTGAGGGATGTGTTGAAGAAAAGAAGAAGGGAAACGCTGTAACTACAGATGTTACGGAAACGAAAAACAAAAAGAAAGCTAAAGTCAAGGAAACGGAGTGACGTTAGAAACACCGCAGGTTGAAATTGAGGAGGCAAACTTGAAAAGGAAGAAGAAGAAAAAGAAAGAGACGAAGAAGGAAGCAGCCGAGATGAAAAGCAAGAAGAAAAAAGTGGTTGAAGACAAAAAAGCAACGGTGCTAAATGAAGTAGGACCCAGTTCGTTTACTGGTGAGACAGAAAATGGACAAGTGTTGAGAAGAAACCGGAGGAGTCTGTTAAAGGTTCAAGATGCTAACCATCAGGTCGAAGAGGATGAATCTGAACAACAGAGTGTTACATCAGATGAACACCATAATGAACCTCTTTCACCTTCACCAACAACACACTGAGAAGGTCTTCCCGACCTAGGAAACCTCCAGAGAGGCTCATAGAACAATTGAGAATTATTATGTAAAAAGAAAAAAATAATAATAATTTGTAAAGATGTTGTTTGCTTGTTGAAATGTAAAATAGAATTTGTGCAGTAGTTGTTTGGTCATACTGGTTAAGATAAAAAAATAATATTAATAATAACATTCTTGATAAGAAACAGAATTGTGTATTATAAATAACATGTTCAATGTCAGGAGTGTTAATACTATCAGAGTTTGACAGTGTTTAAAGAGTTTGAATAGTTATTCAAAACCTGTCAGAAAAGGGGATGTACTGATAGCTGTTATTATTGTATCCACCGCTAGGGGAGCTGTAGGCTACTGCATGTAGATACTGTACAGAACGTAGTAGAAGAAGAGTTGAATAAAGAATTTATCAAGCTAACGCATGAGGCTTCTTCCCGATGTTTTATTCTTACTAAGAATAAGAACATTACAGAGGATGCCTGCATTACCTGGGCCAGGTATGCAGAGTTTTTCACTCCGCATTTTGAATGCGCCACGTCATCACCCGACTACCTGCTGCTGTCAAAGCGCCGAGGCCAGAGAAGAAAGCGGGGATCCAGAGCTGGTGTTCAGACCAGGATGAGGAAACAACGAGGGAAAATATCATGGCTGAGCGGGTCCAACTCTGCTGGAAATGAGCGCTGCCTCCGGCTGGTACCAATCTGCGAACCGGCCCTGTCCTGCGCGTCACCAACCCTGTGCCACTCTGATCGGATCTTCCCAATTCGTCATGCCCGGCTCCCCACACTGCGTGACAGATTCCTTCAAACCGTCTCCTGCCAGGAGAAATATGTGGACGGAGTTTATTCGTCACCGCAATGTCCGCTAACAGAGCGCACCTGCAGCTGCGCGCGTAAAACCAACTCGGATCGCCCTGCTAAATGCTCGCTCCATAGCAAATAAAACTTTTGTCCTTGGGGATTTATTCAAGGAAGAAAAACTGGACTTCATGTTTTTGACGGAGACTTGGCAGCGGGAACAGGAATTTATTCATTTGAATGAACTGTGCCCGCCAAACTGTTCCGTGTTTGGAACCCCGCGGGTTGCCAGACGAGGAGGTGGACTTGCGCTCATCTATCAGTACTGCTTTTCCTGCATGCTCATGAAGATGAATCCTTTCAGCTCTTTTGAACTTCAAATGACTAAGGTTGAGAACATTGATTCATTTTACTGTACTGTGTTTTAATTTACAGACCTCCTGGTCCTACCCATGCGTTTTTAGAGAATTTTTCTGAATTTTTATCTTCTGTTATTAAGCTTAAGAAAATTTTAATTCTTGGTGATTTTAATTTGTATATTGATGACTCATCTTGCAATGCAGCATCAGAGTTACTGTCACTCACAGAGGTGTTTAATCTTAAACAGCATGTTTCTGGGCCCACGCATAAGAAAGGTCATACTTTAGACCTGTCTTCTCCTTTGGTCTCATCATTGATCAGCTGAGTGTGGTGGACGTTCCTGTCACTGATCACTGCTGTGTGTATTTTAATTTATCTTTTAACCTCAACAGTTGTTCTCATGAAGTGATTTCCCAAAGGTGAATTATCAATCAGAAAGCGGTTGAGAAATTCTCCGAATCATTTGAGCCCAGCTGTTTTGTTAGTTGCAGTGATGCTGATTCCTTTGTGGAGTCTTTTAATAGCCACTGCCTGTCTGTCTTAGATGAGGTTGCTCCTGTAAAGCACAAAATATCCTCTTGTAAAAACGCTTATCCTTGGAGAAATGAAGAAATTATGTTGTTCAGAAGATCATGTCGTAAGGTAGAGCGTTTGTGGAAATCTACTAAACTTGAAGTCCACAGACTGCACTTAAAGGAGCTGATGTCAGCCCTAAATGAAATGATTAAACAGGCCAGGTCAGCATATTTTTCTAATCTTGTAAGTATAAATAAGAAAAATTCAAAAGTCTTGTTTGATACCATTAATAATATGGTTTCACCTCCACTCCCTCCTGTGCCTGTATTCTCATTAGATGATTGTAACAAATTTTTTTAACTATTTTGTAGAAAAGGTTGACAACATCAGGGAACATGTTAAACCAACTCTTGGTGTAACCCTCAGTTCAGTCCCTTCAAAGTCAAAGTCAACTTTATTGTCAGAACTGCAATATGTACAGGACATACACAGGATTGAAATTGCGTTTCTCTCAGTCCCTCGGTGCAACAGTAACCATTAAACACTAAAACATTTAATAAACATAAGCATAAAATAGTAAAAGTGTAACACTGTCCTGAGTTTTTGCATAGTAGTATAAAAGTATGAAAATTTACACCAACACTAAAACACTAAACATTTAATGAACATAAGCATAAAATGAAATAATAAAAGTGTAATACTGTCCTGAGTTTTTGCATAGTAGTATAAAAAGTATAAAAAGTATATCTATAAAATAAACTGAAGGTTCTAGCATTGACATTTGCAAAGAGTGGCAAAGCAGCATATGAGTTAATGTACACAGTATATGTATGAGGTAGTTGATGTTGGTATAGAGGCAAAGTGGCATATGCAGTAAGGCACATAAGGCACATTGGGCATCCTTAAATAATAATAATAATAATAATAATAAATTCAATTTATACCGCACTTTTCATTAATAAAAATCTCAAAGTGCTACAACAATAAAACAAGTGATAAAATCAAATAAAATCAATAATGGTATTAACTAAGATTAAAAACAGAATCATGTGGAGGCAGAATAGGCCTGCTTAAAAAAATAAAAAAATAAAACAAGTGATAAAATCAAGTAAAATCAATAATACTATCAACCAAGATCAAAGATAAAATCATGCGGAGGCAGAATAGGCTTGCTTAAAAAGAAAAGTCTTTAAACCGCTTTTAAAGTCAACCAGTGACTGTGGAGCTCTCAGGCAGTCAGGGAGGGAGTTCCATAGGCGGGGGGCAGCCACACAGAATGCCCTGTCTCCCATGGTCCTTAATTTGGTTCGTGGAATGTGAAGTAGATTACTGTTCTGTGATCGTAGAGACCGGGTGGATGAATATGGTGCAAGAATGTCCTTTAGATAGTCAGGTGAAGTTCCGTGTAAGCATTGGTGTGTAATGAGAGCAGTTTTGTACTGAATTCTGTAGGTGACAGGAAGCCAATGGAGGTTATGGAGAATGGGTGTAATATGTTCAAATTTACGAGCTCTCAATAAAATCCTTGCTGCACTGTTTTGAATATATTGAAGTTTCTGAAGATTTTTGCCAGGGATTCCAATAAACAGGGAGTTGCTATAATAATAATAATAATAATAATAATAAGGCTAGTCAGAGAATGCTGTATATGTATCAGCAGTAGTGTAGATATAAAAGTAGTGTAAATGTAAACAGTAGTAATAAATGTAAACAGTAGTAATAAATGTAAACAGTGAATGTAAACAGTAGTATGACTATAGGCAGTAATGTAATACAAACATTAGTGCAAATATGAGAAGTAGTGCAAACTGAATGAGCACATGACCGAGAGTTTAGTGAATAACCCGTTTGATGACACAGAGTCCAGTGTTAAAATCTTTGTGTTGAGTGATAATGTGTGAGAAAGTTTTTTGTGTTAAAGCTCCCCTGACATCATCTTTTAACTTTCCATAAAATGGCACAACATATATATATATATATATTAAGATTGACCTCTGATCGTTTTTGCTAAAACAATGTGAAATGAATGAAAATTCCTCTCAAAAACAGTTTAAAATTAGCGCCTTTTTTTCACACGATAAATACGGGGTTTCCCGTCGCGCGATTATGACGTCACTTCCAGACTCGCGTCAACTGCGCTCCTTGTTTACAATGGACAAGATACAAACGCGATCCGTCCAATTTAGCCATTTAAAACTTTATATTTTAGCGGTTTGTCTTCAGAGAAGCCAAAGTTATTTCCAGTAAACAGCAGGTTATAATTTTTTTTCAGCTCCTGCTGGTTTTTGGAGACTTTTCACTTCAGGAAGTGCAGCACATGTGAGGACACAGCAGCTGATAGTTGAGAGTCAGAAGGAATTCTACATGTAAATAGTTTACACAGCACTGAAATGGTAATATATTATTTAATGTTTCTAATAATTATTCAACATTAATTTATAGTTTAAAAAATTAGTCCCTTTTAAAATATCTGTTAAATATATTATTCTTTTATTTTATTTTGTTTGTGTTTTCAGGTTTCCAGGTCTCCAGTCCATCACCTGAGGCTCTTCCTGTTGAACCACTAGTACAACCCAGACTTTCACATCACAGCAGGTAAGATTGCATCAACAAAAAGAATAGTACTCAACAATATTCTTTGATGTAAATCTGTTGATTTTCTGTGGTTCTGATGAGGGAAGTGACAAAGTGGATGCAGCATTCAGCCCATAATGGACCCAGATGTCCCCTGCGTCCAGACCTACAACACCTGGACATCCAGGAGCGTGCATATAATATATACTGTGTGTGTCTGTGTGTTTTATCATCAATTCACAGAAATGTCTTCACCTGAAGAGTGGACCCAGGTGGAGGAGAACAAACCTTGATATTGTTAAACAACAGATGGAGACATCTTCAGGATCTGTAGAACATCAGGACTGATGCTGCAGAAAGCTACGTTTGTGCATCAAAATATGCAGAAATACTACAACTGGCCAGAGCATTGAGATGAAAATGAATAAATGAAAATATGAATTTAATAGTTTTTCTGACAGTTCAAATGAACATATTGTTTGAAAAAAAAAGGATAACAATGAACCAAGTGTTTCTGTAGTTATGTGTAAATAAAGTTACAGTAGTACACTATATTATCTGTTAGTGTTGAGTTATTCTTTGTGAGAATATTTGTGTATCTGTTTTAATTTCATTCGTTCATCTACAACTCACAGCTCGTACTTTAGTAAAAACAAAATTGGTGAATGTTGAAAAAAACATTTTATTAAAATAAAACCATCCCATATTATCAAATAAATGAAAACCTCTGGGGAAACATTAATATGAACAGATTATCAAAAAAAATTGAGTTTAAAAAATATCAGCAAGTGGTGTTTGACTTCATCAGCTCTGTAAAAATGACTCCAACACCTCCTCGTCCACCCTCCTGTCCAGGTGTTGTAGGTCTGGACGCAGGGGACATCTGTCTAGTTTCTCCTCATCCTGCTGCTTGTACACTTCTTCAGACTCCACCACCTCCTCGTGCACGCTCCTGGATGTCCAGGTGTTGTAGGTCTGGACGCAGGGGACATCTGTCTAGTTTCTCCTCATCCTGCTGCTTGTACACTTCTTCAGACTACACCACCTCCTCGTGCACGCTCCTGGATGTCCAGGTGTTGTAGGTCTGGACGCAGGGGACATCTGGGTCCATTATGGGCTGAATGCTGCATCCACTTTGTCACTTCCCTCATCAGAACCACAGAAAATCAACAGATTTACATCAAAGAATATTGTTGAGTACTATTCTTTTTGTTGATGCAATCTTACCTGCTGTGATGTGAAAGTCTGGGTTACTAGTGGTTCAACAGGAAGAGCCTCAGGTGATGGACTGGAGACCTGGAAACCTGAAAACACAAACAAAATAAAATAAAAGAATAATATATTTAACAGATATTTTAAAAGGGACTAATTTTTTAAACTATAAATTAATGTTGAATAATTATTAGAAACATTAAATAATATATTACCATTTCAGTGCTGTGTAAACTATTTACATGTAGAATTCCTTCTGACTCTCAACTATCAGCTGCTGTGTCCTCACATGTGCTGCACTTCCTGAAGTGAAAAGTCTCCAAAAACCAGCAGGAGCTGAAAAAAAATTATAACCTGCTGTTTACTGGAAATAACTTTGGCTTCTCTGAAGACAAACCGCTAAAATATAAAGTTTTAAATGGCTAAATTGGACGGATCGCGTTTGTATCTTGACCATTGTAAACAAGGAGCGCAGTTGACGCGAGTCTGGGAGTGACGTCATAATCGCGCGACGGGGAAACCCCGTATTTATCGTGTGAAAAAAAAGGCGCTAATTTTAAACTGTTTTTGAGAGGAATTTTCATTCATTTCACATTGTTTTAGCAAAAACGATCAGAGGTCAATCTTAATATATATATATGTTGTGCCATTTTATGGAAAGTTAAAAGATGATGTCAGGGGAGCTTTAAGGCAATTCAAATGGGAGGGAAGGCAGAGCAGGCAGAGTGTTTAGCATCCTGACTGCCTGATGAACAGAGCTGTCTCTCAGTCTGCTGGTTCGAGCCTGGAGACTCCTCAGTCTCCTCCCTGATGGCAGCAGTCTGAAGCAGCTGTGTAGTGGGTGTGTGGGATCACCTGCCATGCAGTGGGCTTTCCGAGTGAGGCGGTTGCTGTGTAAGTCCTGCAGTGAGGGGAAGGAGGTGCCGACGATCTTCTCAGCTGCTCTCACGATGCGCTGGAGGCTCTTGCGGCAGGATGCAGTACATGCACCAAACCACACAGTGATGCAGCTGGTCAGGACACTTTCTATGGCACCTCTGTAGAAGGTGCACATGATGGGGGTTGAAGCTCCAGCCCTTTTCAGCTTGCGGAGAAAGTAGAGGCGCTGGTGAGCCTTCTTGGCCAGTGCTGCAGTGTTCCTGCTCCAGGACAGGTCCTCTGAGACGTGCACTCCCAGGAACTTGGTGCTGTCTACTCTCTCCACTGCGGTGCTGTTGATGGTCAGAGGGGCATGTTGGGCATCCCTCTTCCTGAAGTCCACAACAATCTCCTTTGTCTTCTCCACGTTGAGAGTGAGATTGTTGTGTCCGCACCACAAGGCCAGGCGGCTCACCTCGTTCCTGTAGTCCGTCTCATCGTTGTTGCTGATGAGACCCACCACTGTTGTGTCGTCCGCAAACTTGATGAAGTGGTTGGAGCTGTATGATGGTGTGCAGTCGTGTGTTAGCAGGGTGAATATAGCACTTTGAGATCTGTTTGATGTAAAGTGCGTTATAAATAAAAGTTATTATTATTATTATTATTATGAATATTATTATGAATAGAAGGGGGCTCAGCACACATCCTTGTGGGGCCCCTGTGTTCAATGTGATGGTGCTAGATGTGTTAATCCCGACCCGTACTGTCTGTGGTCTCCCGGTCAGGAAGTCTAGCAGCCAGTTACACATTGAGGTGTTCAGCCCCAGACTGTCCAGTTTATGGATGAGCTGTTGGGGGATGATGGTGTTGAATGCCGAGCTGAAGTCGATGAACAGCATTCTAACATAAGAGTCCTTCGTGTCCAGATGTGTGAGAGCTGTGTGGAGGGCAGAGGAGATGGCATCGTCGGTTGAGCGATTAGGTCGGTATGCAAATTGGAAGGGATCCAGGGAGGCAGGGAGGACAGATGTGATGCTTTTCATGACTAGCCGTTCAAAGCACTTCATCAGGATGGGGGTGAGTGCTACTGGGCGATAGTCATTGAGGCATGCGGGCGTTGCCTTCTTTGGGACAGGGATGATGGTGGTGGCTTTGAAACAGGTGGGGACGATGGCCTGGCTCAGTGAGATGTTAAAGATGTCTGTGAAGACCGCTGCGAGTTCCCCTGCACAGTCCTTCAGCACACGACCAGGTATGNTGAATAGAAGGGGGCTCAGCACACATCCTTGTGGGGCCCCTGTGTTCAATGTGATGGTGCTAGATGTGTTACTCCCGACCGTACTGTCTGTGGTCTCCCGGTCAGGAAGTCTAGCAGCCAGTTACACATTGAGGTGTTCAGCCCCAGACTGTCCAGTTTAAGGATGAGCTGTTGGGGGATGATGGTGTTGAATGCCGAGCTGAAGTCGATGAACAGCATTCTAACATAAGAGTCCTTCGTGTCCAGATGTGTGAGAGCTGTGTGGAGGGCAGAGGAGATGGCATCGTCGGTTGAGCGATTAGGTCGGTATGCAAATTGGAAGGGATCCAGGGAGGCAGGGAGGACAGATGTGATGCTTTTCATGACTAGCCGTTCAAAGCACTTCATCAGGATGGGGGTGAGTGCTACTGGGCGATAGTCATTGAGGCATGCGGGCGTTGCCTTCTTTGGGACAGGGATGATGGTGGTGGCTTTGAAACAGGTGGGGACGATGGCCTGGCTCAGTGAGATGTTAAAGATGTCTGTGAAGACCACTGCGAGTTCCCCTGCACAGTCCTTCAGTGAGCTCTTGGTCTTCATTTACACCCATCACTTTAGAGGATGTGAAGGTTGTTCTAAAAGAGATCAAACCTTCCTCCTGTGTGTTAGATGTTGTCCCCTAAAGGTGTCAGATATCAGCAGCCCCCATGTGGCAAAATTAATCAACATGTCTCTTTCTACAGGGTCAGTTCCATGCCTTTTGAAACAAACGGTTTTAAATCCGATTTTGAAAAAGCCCAATTTGGACCCCACTGAGCTTTCAACTACAGGCCAATATCAAAATTGCCTTTTCTTGCCAAAATTTTGGAGAAGATAACTACTGCACAGTTGAATACTTTCTTGCAAAGTAATAACATTCTTGCAAAGTAATAACATTCTGGACAAGTTTCAATCTGGTTTTCGTAAAATGCACTCCACTGAAACTGCCTTATTAAAAGTATCCAATGACATTTTGATGGCTGCAGACTCTGGTCAGAGCAGTGTTTTGATTTTATTAGATCTATCTTCAGCTTTTGACACAGTCGACCACAAAATTCTAATACATCGACTGCAACACGAGTTAGGATTTTCAGGAACTGTTTTGAAGTGGTTTTCCTCTTATCTGAACAACAGAACATTTTCAATGTTTGTGAATAACATACAGTCTAAGACCACTCCGTTAATGTATGGTGTTCCTCAGGGTTCAGTCTTGGGTATCATGGTGGCGTTTGTACGACCCCGAAATGGCAGACCGAGAAAGAATACACAACAACCAGGAATACAAAATAAGTGTTCTTTATTTACAGGTGAAGGTGGAAGCCTGGAGCTGCAAGAGAACGGAGTAGAGGTGAGTATCCAATCTTGGAGGGTTGATGTTTGAATCTCGAAGTAATCAGAATTGTCTTACTTGTTGTCTTAGATGGATGAATTAAAGAAGAGTGGTCCTGGTTCTTGGCGTGGTGTTGAATATAGGTGAGGAGCGGTGGAGAGAGGAACAGGCAGACCCAGCCTTTTGTTGAGTAGCTGATGGACTGGACTCTTGATGATTTCTGCAGGTGCACCCGAGAGTGCTGGAGGAAGACCGTGGAAGGACTTCAGAGGAGCAGGACATGGAGGTCCCAAAGGCAGAAGTTGTCCCAGCACTGAAGAGGTGTCCAGCTGCTGCTTAAGTAGGCCACCAGAACCAGTCCTCATCAGGCAGCAACAGGTGGGTCTCATCAGGACAATTAGAAATGTGCTGTGGAGAGAGTGGGAGAGACAAACACAGGGAGAAAACCAGGAACCCTACAGAGCCCCCCCCTCAAGAACCGCCTCTCGGCGGTCGTAGTCGCCTCTCAGGGTGGACCCTAAAAAAGTCAGCAATGAGAGAGGGGTCAAGGATCCGCGACCTGGGAACCCATGAACGTTCCTCAGGGCCGTAGCCCTCCCAATCCACCAAATACTGCCAACCACGGCCCCGACGCCTCACATCCAGGAGGCGCCGAACCGTGAATGCTGGGTCACCGGCGATCAGGCGGGGGGGCGGTGGGAGGTCGGCAGGAGGGTGCAAGGGACTGGTAGACACAGGTTTCAGGAGGGAGACGTGAAACGTAGGGTGCAACTTCATGGAAGCTGGGAGTTGCAGACGCACAGCAGACCTATTGATGATCTTGACCACGGGGAAGGGACCAATGAACCGTGGAGCCAGCTTGCGTGGAGTGTCCCTGAGCGCGATGTCCTTGGTAGACAACCACACCTTCTGTCCGACGTGATAGGTGGGCGCCTCCCTCCGATGCCTGTCAGCAAAACGTCTGTTCTGTTCCACTGACCTGGCAAGGGCCTGCTTGGTGACACGCCAGGTCCTCCTGCAACGTCTGACGTGCAAGTTGACAGAGGGAACTCCAACATCAACCTCCTGCGAGGGAAACAGAGGAGGGGAGTACCCCAGTGCGGCCTCGAATGGGGACTTTCCAGTGGCCGCGGACACCTGGGAGTTGTGGGCGTACTCGACCCATGGCAACTGCTGAGACCAAGAAGAAGGGTTGTTGACAGTGACACACCTTAGCATGGCTTCCAGTTCCTGGTTGCACCTCTCAGTCTGGCCATTAGACTGAGGGTGGTATCCCGAGGACAGGCTGGCGGATGCACCGATTGCCCGACAGAAACCCTTCCAGACCTGCGAAACAAATTGGGGGCCTCTGTCAGAAACAATGTCCACAGGGATGCCGTGGAGGCGAAAAACGTGCTCTGTTATCAGGTGGGCTGTCTCCATTGCAGAGGGAAGTTTCAACAGAGGAACGAAGTGGGCGGACTTAGAAAAACGATCAACAATCGTGCAGATAGTGGTATAACCATTGGAAATAGGCAAACCAGTGACGAAATCGAGTGCGATGTGCGACCAGGGCCGGCTAGGAACGGGAAGAGGCAACAACAGTCCCGCCGGTGGTCGGTTGCTGTGCTTGCTCCGCGCACAGGTGGGACAAGCTGCGATGAAGTCCCTGACATCCTTCTCCAAGTTGGGCCACCAAAAGTGGGTCCTGACGAGCTGCAACATCCGACAGACACCTGGATGACAAGAGAACTTGGCGGAATGCACCCAGTGGAGCACCTTACCGACGGCAGTTGGGGGAACAAATCTCCTATCCCCGGGGCCAGTACCCGGGTCGGGTTCAGTCTGCTGTGCGTCCCGAATCACCTTGTCTATCTCCCATGTCAAAACGCCCACCGTGCAGGATGGGGGAAGAATGTTAGTGGGGATGTCGAGGTCGTCCGCCGCAGCAAACTGCCGTGAGAGGGCGTCCGGCTTCACGTTGCGTGTCCCTGGAATATACGAGACAGAAAAGTTGAATCTGGCAAAGAACAGCGACCAACGAGCCTGTCGAGCATTGAGTCTTTTAGCGCTTTGCAGGTACGCCAGATTCTTATGGTCAGTGAGAACCACAAACGGAGTTTCGGCACCCTCCAGCCAGTGACGCCATTCCACCAAAGCCATCTTAATGGCCAGCAACTCCCTATCTCCAACATCATAGTTACTTTCAGCAGGTGAGAGGCGCCGAGAAAAGAAAGCACAGGGATGAAGCTTGTTGTCCTCCACCGACCTCTGGGAAAGAACAGCACCCACTCCGGACACGGAGGCATCCACCTCCACCACGAACTGGCTGTGGGTGTCAGGGTGAGACAGAATGGGAGCTGTGGAAAACAAAGTTTTGAGGTTAGTGAAAGCTCTTTCAGCGTCCAGAGGCCAGTCAAACCTCCTGAGGGAAGACGTCAGTTGGGTTAGAGGCGCGGCAACTTTGCTATAATCCTTTATAAAACGTCGGTAAAAATTGGCAAATCCCAAGAAGCGTTGAAGTTGTTTTCGGGTCGTAGGAGTAGGCCAGTCCACCACCGCCTTAATCTTCGCTGGGTCTGATCTTACCTGTCCTCTCTCGAATATGAACCCCAGGAAGGAGACTGTAGAGATGTGAAACTCGCACTTTTCAGTCTTGACATATAAATGATTTTCCAGAAGACGTTGTAACACTGACTTTACATGGCAGATGTGTTGGTCCTGACCTTTGGAAAAAATGAGAATGTCATCTAGGTAGACGAAGACGAACACCCCAAGGAAATCCCGTAGTACATCATTCACCAGTGACTGAAAAACGGCAGGGGCGTTGGTTAAGCCAAAAGGCATGACCAAGTACTCAAAATGGCCCATGGGTGTCTTGAAGGCAGTCTTCCATTCATCTCCCTGGCGCATACGTACGAGGTGATATGCATTCCTGAGATCCAGTTTAGAGAAGACTGTTGCTTCTCGAAGTTGCTCATAAACTGAATCGATGAGTGGAAGAGGGTATTTGTTTTTAATCGTAATTTGATTAAGGCCCCGGTAATCAATACAAGGTCGAAGAGACTTGTCCTTCTTTGCCACAAAGAAGAAACCAGCACCCAGAGGGGATGTGGATGGACGGATGATGCCACTCTTTAATGACGCCTCGATGTATTCCGTCATCGTCGCCCTTTCAGGACCAGAGATGTTGTACAGTCTGCTAGACGGTAGTGGAGCTCCGGGTATCAGGTTAATGGCACAATCGTATGGCCTGTGTGGCGGCAACGACAAAGCTTTTTGTTTACTGAAAACAGCTGCTAAGGAGTGGTAAACTTCAGGGACCACGGATAAATCAATGGGTTCAAAAGGTGTTTGTTTGACAGGGCTAGAAGAGATGGCTGAGCGAAGACATTCAGCTGAGCAACGCACCCCCCAATTGTCAATACGACCCTCCTCCCAATTGATGTGAGGGTTATGTAACCTGAGCCATGGATAACCCAAAATGATGGGCAATCTCTGTTTCTCGACAATAAGAAAATCACCCAATTCTTGGTGGTTACCAGATACCACAAACCTAAATTTTATTGTCTTGTGTGAAATGGTTGAAACTGTTTGACCAGTGAGAGCAGAAACAGAGATGTCTTGGTCCAATTTTAGAGACTGGATCTGGAGTTCGTCCACCAAGCTCTGGCTGATCAAATTTTGTTCGGCACCCGAGTCGACCAGGGCCTGAACAGGGAAAGTCACAGTGTTAATACAAAGGGTGACGGGCAGTTTCAAACAATTTACAGGAGTATCAGAAATAGTACCCACCAGCATCTCCTTTTTAACTGGTGGGCTCAATCTTTTACCCGCAGAGAACAGGCGGATAAAGTGTGTCCCTTCCTTCCACAATATAGACAGGCTTTGTTTTGTAGGCGTCTCTGTCGCTCCTCCGGTGTCAGCCGAGTGTGTCCGATCTGCATCGGCTCGGGTTCGGAAAATGACGTCATGGGAACCGGTGGAGTCCTTCCGGATGACAGTTGTTGATGGGAGTTGTAGTTCTCCTCCATCTGACGTTCTCGAGCTCTGTTATCAACTCTAATAGCCAAGGCAATAGTTCCATCTAGGTCAGCAGGTAATTCACTAGTGAACAGTTGATCTTTAATGTTGCTATTGAGCGAATTCAGAAAGGAACTACGTAACGCCCTCTCACCCCAACCGGATTCCTCCGCCAGAATGCGGAAGTGAATGGAGAACTTCGCCACAGTCTCTCGTCCTTGCCGGACTGAAAATAATTTCTGAGCGGCTTCCTCTTGTAACAAAGGATAGTCAAATACCTTGAGGAAGTCCTGGATGAAATCAGCAAATGGCAAAGTCTCGATTCGACGTCGTCGGAGGTAAGCGTTGGCCCACTGCAGGGCTTCACCCTTAAGAGAGGCGACAATATATGACACACGAGACGAGTCAGTGGAGTACGTTACCGGGGCACGGCTGAACGCCAGGTTGCATTGAAGCAAAAAACCACCGCATTTCCTTGTATCGCCCTCAAAAAATTCAGAAGGCTTGATGTCAGGTTCCTTGACATGTTGAACGTGCCTGGTCTCCGTGGGTTCCATGCTTGTAGACTGTTTGGGAGGAGAAGAGGGATTAATCTTTGTCTTTTGTTGGAGAGAATGTACCATACTCCCTAGTTGAAGGAGATTTTTTTGCATAGTTTCTTGTTGTTTAAGAACTTGTTGTAAGGCTAAAGTTACAGAGTCTGTTCCCTGACTACTACCTGGTTGAGGTGGTTCCTCCCCAGTCGTGCCAGAGGGGTCAGTTTGGCTGGGACAAACTATCATGGTGGCGTTTGTACGACCCCGAAATGGCAGACCGAGAAAGAATACACAACAACCAGGAATACAAAATAAGTGTTCTTTATTTACAGGTGAAGGTGGAAGCCTGGAGCTGCAAGAGAACGGAGTAGAGGTGAGTATCCAATCTTGGAGGGTTGATGTTTGAATCTCGAAGTAATCAGAATTGTCTTACTTGTTGTCTTAGATGGATGAATTAAAGAAGAGTGGTCCTGGTTCTTGGCGTGGTGTTGAATATAGGTGAGGAGCGGTGGAGAGAGGAACAGGCAGACCCAGCCTTTTGTTGAGTAGCTGATGGACTGGACTCTTGATGATTTCTGCAGGTGCACCCGAGAGTGCTGGAGGAAGACCGTGGAAGGACTTCAGAGGAGCAGGACATGGAGGTCCCAAAGGCAGAAGTTGTCCCAGCACTGAAGAGGTGTCCAGCTGCTGCTTAAGTAGGCCACCAGAACCAGTCCTCATCAGGCAGCAACAGGTGGGTCTCATCAGGACAATTAGAAATGTGCTGTGGAGAGAGTGGGAGA
>JBBPBX010068184.1:0-15744 GCA_038048925.1 Garcialebias charrua
AGGGAGGTGGAGTCGCTATTTACATCAGAGACTCTTTGGCTGCCACGATTGCGTCTAAAAAAACAATCGCAAACCAGTTTGAGGCTTTAGCTGTGAACATCAGTTTGAAAGGAGGTCAGCCCTTAACTGTTGTAGGTTGTTATCGTCCCCCCTCCGCAACACCTGAAGCTCTATCCTCCCTGACTGAATTCATAGGAAATTTAAAACACAATGAGATTGTTATGGCAGGAGATTTCAACATTGATTGGAATAAGTCGACCCCCCTCTGTGATAAATTCAAGGAATGTTGCCTATCTCTCAATCTAACACAACTTATCGATTCTCCCACCAGACCAAACATAAAATGTCCCGAAAAATCTTCCACCTTAGATCTGTTTTTCACAAATGCACCTCACAAATTTCCTGGTATAGGTGTATTTGCTAACGTTTTGAGTGATCATTCCGTAATAGCAGCTCTTAGATCTACTAAACTTCCACCTGCTAAGCCCAGAATAATCCAAAAAAGGGATTTGAAACGTTTCAGTGAACAGTCATTCCTTTGGGATCTATCCCACTTTGACTGGCAACGTATCCTACAAATCAATGACGTGAACTATTTTCATGATAGTTTCATTTACTTTGTAAACAAACACGCTCCTTTCCGGCAGTTCAGGATAAAGGGCCGTGACAGCCCCTGGTTTACTCCTGAACTAGCTGATCTCCTGCACTGGAGAGATCATCTTTGGGCCGCAGCAAGAAAATCACACTCAGACACTGATTGGTTGAAATTTCGGCAGCTAAGGAATAAATGCACAACTGCCATCAAAGCCGCAAAACGTAACTACTTCTTATCTCAGACCTCCAAAAATCTAAACGATCCTAAAAAATTCTGGAAAACCATCAAATCTCTCTCAGGCACCATCATTATCTCAGACCTCCAAAAATCTAAACGATCCTAAAAAATTCTGGAAAACCATTAAATCTCTCTCAGGCACCCCCCAATCATCTGACCTCCCATCACAATTTCTTGTTGACTCTGTTCCTGTGTCAAATAAGCACGAGATCCTGAACTGTTTCAATAAACATTTTGTTGCTTCTAGTTCATTATTTGACACAGTTACAAACGGAAAATCAGCCACTTTATCTAATAATCAAACTTCTACAAATCAAATCCCTCCTACAAGTCAACCATCTGTTAATCACACCTTCTCTTTTTCTCCGTTCTCAGTCAGTGAGGTAAATAAACTGTTAACCCTTAGATGCATAAGTGGGGTCAAAAATGACCCCGAGGGTTGTTATTCTTCAAAATCTCTGAAACTAAAAGTTTTTACTCTTCCATATTCCAGGTATTCCTCATAAAACATGTTTGTGACTTCAAGCCATTTGAATTTTTTTAAATGTTTTTATACATTTTCAGAAATTGCAGTTTTTGTGTCACTACCCCAGTTTTTCATGAGTGGGGTCAAAAATGACCCCAAGCATTTCCTATAGAATCTCAAGGGCTTGCTTTGGGAACCTTTGATTCTTACCAACTGTGACTGTCAAGATACATTTTCTGTCTCATTTACACATCTGATACCTACAGTCTCACCACTAGGAGGTCAGTTTGACACAGCAGCAAACATGTATTGTCTTAATTTACCAACTCCATGACTTTACTGATAGAATATCCTGTTGGTCAACAAAGTAGACACTCTTAGCTAACTACAAAATAATGTTAGTACTTAAGCTAGCTAACATTACACTAGCTTAGTAAGCCAGCTGATATTACTGGATTTGTTGTGTAGAAACTCACTGTATTCATAATTCCTTGTAACAAATGCAAACCTGTTGGATAACCAATTATATATTATTATATATATTATTCATTGTTGTCATAGTCCTTTGTTGAAACCAGGTCTCTTGTTTGTCTATTTTATGTTTTCTCATCTAAACTATCATGGCTATTTGGAGGACAGCGATACCCGAAGACCTTGCTCGAGATATGATCCTGAACGGATGGGATGAAGAACCCATCAGTGGTACTGACTCGGGATCTGGCATCTTGAATGTAGAGGATACAGATTATTGTCCACTTGGACATGTCAGGCTGTCTGGAAACCAACCTGCCTCTGCTGAACAAGATCAGTCAGACACGGAGGAGTCCTCTGAGACCTCCAAAGAGGGAATGGATATTGTGTCCAACAGAATGAGCCACGAGGGCTCTTACTAGGCAGAGTTAGCTCCCACTCAGGCTAAAACACCAAGCCACAATTTACTGAGAAGTTGGTCAGGGCCTGCACCTGGGTTTAGCACCATCTCTCAATAGATGCATGAAAGCTGTTTATCACTGATAGTATATTAGAAGGGCAGCACGGTGGCGCAACTGGTAGAGCTGCTACCTCTCAGCGAGCAGGTCCCTGGTTAAAATCCCGGTCCGGGGGCCTTTCTGGGTGGAGTTTGCATGTTCTATCCGTGCATGCGTGGGTTTCCTCCGGGTATTCCGGTTTCCTCCCACAGACCAAAAACATGCATGTTAGGCTGATTGGTAACTCTGAATTGTCTCTAGGTGTGAGTGAGAGTGAATGGTTGTTTGTCTCTTATGTGGCCCTGTGATGGACTTGCGACCCATCCAGGGTGTATCCCGCCCCTCGCACAGTGATTGCTGGACATGGGCACCGGTGACCCCCATGACCCAAAAATGGAAGAAGCAGGTAAAAAATAATGGATGGATGGATTGTATATTAGAAGAGGTGTTGACATGAACAAACATGGAGGGAAGAAGAGGCACAGAAGGCCAACAGAAGAGAAAGAGGTGCCAGATGTGTCCAAGAAACAAAAATAGCAAAGACACCAATTGGTGCAGGAAATGCAGTACTACAGTTTGCAATGGTCACAGCCAAAAGCAAATAGTTTGTGACAACTGCACACTGAATAGAGAAAATATGTTTGTGTGGGCACATGTGAGTGTACAGTGTTCTGGTTGTATGTTCATTCTCTTTTTTGTCCTTCAGACAGATGGACATTCTAGCAATAATTTTTGAAGATGTTTGATGTTATTTCGTGTGAAAAACTGTTATAAAAAGTTATGAATAACCATATTAAATGTAAAATTAGTCTTTTGTTGACCCAAATATAATAGATATAACTGCCTTTAACCAAAATTAAAGACATCATTTAAATTCATTGCAAAAACCCATTGATTCTAATTGGGGTCATTTTTGACCCCACTCATGGAAGAATGTAGGTATTGGTCGTTCATGCATCCTAGGGTTAAATGATATTGATCCTAAAAAATCTGCAGGTCCAGATGAACTTCCACCTTATTTCTTAAGGCTGGCTGCTCATATCATCACAGTCCCTGTGACCCACATCTTTAATCTGTCCATAAGCCAAAACACCATTCCGGATGCTTGGAAAACAGCCTTTGTTCTTCCTTTGCTGAAGGGAGGTGACCCCACCTCACTGAACAATTATCGACCGATCTCTAAACTCTGCATCTTAGCCAAGGTTCAAGAAAAACTGATAAACTCTCAGATCAAAAATTATCTGGACTCATTTAACATCTTACCTCTTCATCAATCTGGTTTCAGGAAAAAACACAGCACAACAACTGCTTCTCTGAAGGTTCTGAATGATGTTGTTGAAGCATTGGATGCTAAGGACTATTGTGCTGCACTTTTCTTAGACCTGTCTAAAGCTTTTGACACTGTGGATCATAACATCCTGTGTCATAAGCTCTCAGAAATCGGTTTCTCTGATCACACCATCGGTTGGTTTTCTAACTATCTTTCCAATCGGAGGCAATGTGTTCAACATAACGGTACTTTTTCCAGCTATTTAACAGTTAAAAATGGTGTACCACAAGGCTCAGTTTTAGGACCAACTCTCTTTACAATCTACATAGCTAATGTAGGTCACTGCATCCCTGATGCATCCTTACATTTCTATGCTGATGATACAGTTGTTTATTGCCGAGCTAAAACAGTAGCTAAGGCTTTCCAGTTACTACAATCCGCTTTTGACATCATCCAGTCAGATTTGTTCCGTCTCAAACTTGTCCTAAATGCTGATAAAACAAAAGGGATGTTTTTTTCAAATAGGAAGGCGGTTCCAGCAGATCCTCCTCTGATTTTATCTTCAAATGGTGTCCCTATTGAGTTTGTTGATTCCTATAAATATCTGGGTATCCTGATCGATTCACATCTCTCTTTTAAACTCCACGTGGAAAACCTAGTGAAGAAACTGAAAGTTAAACTGGGTTTCTTTTTCAGAAACAGATCATGTCTAACACTGAATGTTAGGAAACGCCTTGTATCTGTGACTTTCCTTCCCTCCATTGATTACGGTGACATTCTCTACATGAATGCTCCTACAAGCACCCTGCGGATGTTGGATGTTGTCTATCATGGTGCACTAAGATTCATAACTGGCTGTGATTATCGTACCCACCACTGCACCCTGTATTCACTGGTTAACTGGACATCATTAACCTCACGCAGACTCTTCCACTGGTACATTTTCATCTTTAAATCACTTCTTGGTCTGCTGCCCTCATACATCTCCTCCTACATGTCTTTGCGTGAGTGCAGCTACAGTGTGCGCTCTCAGGACATGATTACCTGCAGTGTTCCGTCAGTGAGGACTGAACTTGGAAAAAGGGCCTTCTCCTACTCTGCTCCTGCTTCATGGAATATCTTACAAAAAGATCTGAAGCTCTCGACCTTGACTTCTCTAAATGGTTTTCAGAATCTGTTGGAATCCTGGCAAAAACCAATGCAGATTTGTTCCTGTCTTTGATTTTATACGTCTACCTTATGTTTTGCTAGTTTTTTGATACTTTGTTAAAAAAAAAAGTATTTCTTTCTTTTTTTTTTCTTTTTTTTTTTCTCTTTTTTGTTTTTCTATTGTTTATTGTTTGTTTATTGTTTATTGTTTAAGGAAATTCTACCATTGCTGTTCATCGTTCTTTAGTTTTAGCAGGTCACTTTCGTAAATGAGCCCATGAGGTTCAATAAGATTTACCTGACTAAATAAAGGTTGAATGAATGAATGAATGATTGAATGAGCAGACTCTGCTCATTGAATCAACTTCTTGTTGAGCAGAGCATTCTATAAAATTATAAACTGTTTCATCCATTTAGGTTTTGAAAAAAAAAAAACCCAACAACTAGAGATTAAAGTGCAGCCAGGCAAACTATTTACTACAACGACTTTATGAGTTTTATTAATTTATTTAGTCAAAACTGATGAAAAAGTTATCTTCTGTGCAGCTTCTCTTCTGTGTGGATTTTACAGGATCAGGATTGAGATGCCATAGATGTCATAGATCAGAGATGAGATGTCATAGATCAGAGATGAGATGTCATAGATGTCATAGATCAGAGATGAGATGTCATAGGAACTCAAGACGCTATATCACATATTCACATTTTTTTTAATTTATTATTTACAAAAAAATAAAATAGAACAAAATATCAGGGGCATATATTTATGCTCCTACCATTTGTCATACTGCTGAAAAAAATCAAAACTATGTTACGCTGCAAAAGGGACAGACATTTCTGACACAGAAACGTGCGGCGCTTAAAAAAACAAAACTAAAATCAGGGGTTAAAATAAAACTAAAAACAGGAGGGCAGGTTCCACCACTGCCTGCCCCCCTGTTTTTAGTTTTATTTTATTTAATCCACCAGTGGATTAAATGAAGTTCACTCACTGTCAACCGTCTCTGAGTCCTCGATTTTATGTTTTGGTTTGCAATCCTGGTTTACGTTTAAGAAAACCAGAGCATCAACATGAGCAGGATGGAGGCTTGCCTGTTTTCGTGTAATGGTATTCCCAGCAAGAGAGTGCTGGTTGCACGAACAGCTAAATACTTTCGGCTGGGTTTGGCCAAACGGGGAAATCTGTCCTGGTTTCTGGCCCACCACTGCAGCGGGTTTGTCATGGTGGGAATTTGTGGTGAGGAAAATAAATCCTGGACCTCTTCAGCAGCAGTGTGCTGATGATCTCCTGTCACTCTGAAAGTGTGGCCCAAAGAGTTGCAAAAAGTCCTCCTCAAGTTTGGCTCTTTTAGTCACTGGCTCGCTCTGGTTGGGCATATCCTCCTCTTCCTCATCTTGGACAGCTACACCTAGGAGGAGTAAAATGATTAGGGGTGCAGGAAAAAAAAAAATCGATTTTTTAAAAGAATCTAGATTCTAAAGGCCCAGGCAGAGCTCAGCGTACGGCCTGTACGCCGCTCTACGCGCGTTTTCTGACGCGTTCACAAGCACAGCTCTGCGTTCGTTTCCGCGTTAAATGCTCGCGTTTTCGCGTTAAATGCTCGCGTTTTCGCTCCAAATTCTTGTCATAATTTGAGCAGCTGCGCGCAGAGCGTTTACCTACGGGGCAAACTGAGGTCGCTGATTGGTCATTTGCTGACACGCCTACTGAATTGATTGACAGGTCGGGTGGGAAAAAAAGGCACGAGCTGGCTCAGGCTGCAGCCGCTGCAGTGTTCTAAACTTTATATGTGAATAAAAAGTTCTAAAAAATAAAAATAAAAACAGGGAGCACTGGTCCTGCAGCCCACAGCCAACCAGGAAATCTGTAGAACCTCGCGCAGCCACGTAGGACCCGGGTTTAATTCGCTCGTGACAAATTCATTCATTTCTCATCATTTCAAAGTCAAAGTCAAAGTCAACTTTATTGTCAGATCTGCAATATGTACTGTCATGGAGTCAATGGAAGAGGAAGCGATTACTTGACTTTTGGCAAAAAAACAAAAGACAAGTCCAGATCAGGGATGAAGAAGGGGAATTTAATAAATTTGTGTCTCATACAAAACAGTCCGGCGCCGGGCAGTTTATTGTGAGACAACGCGCCTCGCATACGCGGTCATAAAATTTGAGCTTTGCACATTCGTGCCCTGCGGGGCTACGCTTGTGCCTCTGCGTACCTACGGCATACAGCGGCGTACTGCCTTACGCAGAGCTCTGCCGGGGCCTTTAGTCCTGGAGATTCAGAATCGATTCTAAAAGCCCCCAAATTGATTTTTTTTAAGCATTAAAACCTAAAAGATAAAGAAAATAAAACCATATCTCATAGTATATAAAAGAATACATAAAATGAAAGGTGGCAGAAAGAAGAAGAAATCTTATGTTATCTGCCCTTTTTTTTTCAAAAACAAAACAAGTTCAAAAAATAAATTCAAACAATAATCTTCTATAAGTAACAGAGCAAAAAGCTAACCTAACACTGGTTATTTAAGTTTGTTATGTACCCTAGAGGTAAGACAGTTTTTAAAACATCATTATTTTATTTAGGTTGGCTGCAGTATGCTAAAGAAAGCACCAGCAGCCTGTAGCTGCACTTTTATTTTACTCAGCCTACTTCAATCAGGCTTGATTAGGCAGCACAGGTATTCACGTGCCGGTCCTGCTTTTATATTTGTGAGGCAGTGCTTTGAGCAATGTGGAGCCTTGCTGAGAGCAAGTGTGGAGTGTTGAATGCCAGCTGAGGTTGGTGGACGCAAGCCAGGGCTTGTTGGAACTACTTGTGATCCTGTTGCAGGTAAATCAAGTTTTGATCAAGGCAGTTGTATGCCGCATGTATGTGAGTGTTCATGAGTGTTCTCCACCCACTCTGATCACTGAGTGTTGAGCTCTCATGTGGAGTTGTGTTTTGAGCTAAAGCTCTTGAGGTTTGGTACTGTTTTAACAGCTCATGTAGAGCAAGGGTGCTCTTGTAACATCTCTAGTGCTTACTAGGGTTGTGTGAAGCTAGAGTAAGCTAGTGGAGGCTAGTGGAAGCTGTAGGAATCAAGTTTAAGCTTGTTTGAGGCTAGTGTAGGAAACACTAGATGTCAGTTGAAGTTAATCTTGGAACCAGCTGAATATACACTTAAGGTAAATCTTAGTGTTGAGTGACAGCCTTGATGCCGTGTGGTAGTGATGGCCAAATGAAGCAAAAAAGCAGTATTGAACCACTTTGCCAATTGTATTGAACTTGGGTTCATTCATTCAATGGTTCATTTCAGTGACATCTAGTGGTGAAATAGACAACACACACTGTCTGTTTTATATTCTGTACTGTTTCACTGTATGTTCAGCTGATTCAGTAGACAACAACAAAGAATTATTATGTACATCATGTATTTATCTATTCTCACCCTCACCCGATCTATCCGAAACAAAAGGCTTTAAAATAAAATAAATGAATACCACAAGGTATCCCGTGACCTGGAATCGAACCTTGGTCCTTTCGGTGCCAATCCAGTTCACTGCCTCGACACCATCATGAAATTTATCCATTCAGAGTTGTCATACACGCATACTTATCCCTATACATAGTGGGTTCGCTAAGGCAGCTGCTATTGTGCTGATTCATTTGGGGGCCGAAGCAGTCACTGCTTCATACGTCATCAATTACGTAACTTGCTTTGCCGTAAAGCACGCTTCGTAGCAGTGGTTCAAAGAGAATGCAGCTTCGAGTTCAAAGCAAGGATCGGAGCTTCGGCGTCAGATTTACATCACTACCGTGTGGTGTACAGACATTGAGGAGAGCGCAACCCTCTCCCTTTGTTTGTGAGTTTGCTCCAAGGGGAGTAGTAGTTGAGCTGTTTGAGCTCTTAAAACAACTCTAGTTATTAATTAGAGACCTGCTTGGGTAGAATCACCTTAAGTGCTAGTTGAATCTTTTGCCTAAACTTAGAAGTGTGGGCCTGTGCCACTGAGGCCTGTTTGAGTTAAATTTTAGGAGACACTGAGGGCAGTGTTTGGGCAATTGTCCAAGAGGGGGACAGCTGAGGTTAACAGTGAGGGACTGTTACCTTTTTCCTTTTATTTGTACTTTTGACTGTGTGAGTGCTGGTAGTCCAGTTTTCGTATTTTGTTGGTGTAGAGGGACTTTTGTAAGGTGGATCGTCACCTGGGAAGACACGACGGCCCTGTACAAGGTTGGGTTTGCCTGGGTGGTGTTTTATTCTTTTTGGCCAGACTCACCGGCCCACCATTTCTTTGAACTTTTATTATTTAGTTTTTCTTTTGGATGCTGAACCAGATGATGACGCTCCAGTCCTGATGGGAGAAGCCTGGGAGGACCTTGCCAGCCTGGCGGGGCTTAATTTTAGTTTAATAAAATTTGTTTTAATTATTTTCTGTGTCCAGTGTCCACTTTGTATGTTTTGGCCTTTACGGGTCGTAACAAAGTTACAGAATTTAATGCATTCATGTATTATTTGTTCCTATTTTTCGTATAAATATCAAACAATGCAAAAAATTTGATACAATAAGGAACCTAAAATTATTGTTTTAAATGAAAGTTCTATTTGTTTACATTGTTTAATATTCTCAGTTTAAAATTATTGTTTTAAATAAATGTTCCATTTGTTTACATTGTTGTTTATACTTTTCAGCTTGTCAGTTACAAAACTGAAACTAAATTTATGACCATTTTAATAGAAAAATCGTTTCTGAATCGAAAAATCGATTTTGAATCGAATCGTGACACCAAAAATCGGAATCGAATCGATTCTCCAGACACTGAGAGATTTGCACCCCTAAAAATGATATACAGTATTAGATATAGAATATTATTAGAATAGATTTAAATGTTTAATCCATTAGACCCACCTGTTGCTCCAGACGGCTCTCCCAAGTTGTGCAGCAGCAGGTTGGTCAGGTGACTCTGTGCTGCCTCTCTCTGGCTCTGCGACATGTACTGAAGATGTTTAAAGTGGGGGGGATCTAGCATGCAGGCAATGACTGGGATAGACTTCGTCCGATTATTAGAATGCAGTTTGAAGCGTGTTTCCAGCTGTTGGCGGACTGTTTTTGCAGAGCGTATAACTCCCAGATCAGATGCTTCAGCATTAAGAGTCGTGCTGATCATATTGAAAATCACTGGATAGATGAAGGAGAGCCCAACATGTAACTCTCCGCACATTATTTCAGTAGCCTTTGCCAGGGGTTGAAGTACTGGAATCAGATGTCCAATTACCTCCCACTGTGATGCTCTCATAGCAAGTGACTTCTGGACATTTGACTTTGTGACTTTTTCATCAGCAAGTGCAGACTGCACCGCAATCCTCTGCTCAAACAGCCGCTGAAGCATGATGACTGTGGAGTTCCAACGAACTGGACAATCAATCTGGAGTTTGTTGGCTTTAGTTCCCAGTTGTTCCTGTCGTTTCTTCAGAGCACAACTTGCAAATGATAAATGTCAAAAGTGGTTGACAACTGTCCTTGCTGCATCTACAGCTTTCACAACATCAGGTAGGATTAACCCAGCTTATATTGCCAGCTGCAGAGTATGTGCAGTGCAACCCAGATCGTTAGGAAACTTTTCACACAGCTCCATGTCTAGATTCATACTATTTGCATTGTCGTGGACTGTGCAAAACACATTTATTCCCCATTCCTGGATTATGTTAGACAGACGATCAGCGATGTTGGCAGCGGTGTGTCTTTCTATCATAGCAGATGTACACAGCACCCGGGCCTTCAGCTCCCATGACTCAGTGATGTAATGAACGGTTGCTGTAATATATGGATCCATAGTGGAGGACGTCCACAGATCTGTTGTTAGTGACACACTCTGGTCTTTCATTTCGTCAGCAATCTTTTCACGGAGGTTGTCATACTGGTGCTTAATAGTGCTCCACAGAGTTTTGTAAGACGGAACATCGTAGCCAGGTTAAAAAAACTGTAGCAAATCTTTGAAACCTTCTCCATGGACAGCAGCTAACGGTCTCATGTCTTTAATTATGAATTTCACCAGTAAATTGTTGATTTGCTGCCGCCGTTGTCTGGATACAGCTGGGTGTTTCATAAACGAGGCAACTGACAGCTGAGGGGAGCTGGCGGGTTGTTGTTGTGCCTGAGTTAGCATTAGCAGATGCTTTTTCAAATGATTATGCATCGTTGTTGTTCTTCAGCACAGCTTTGCAGATTTTGCATATGGTAGTTGAACCGGAAGTTCCCTTTCAGTCGTGTTCTCTCGGTGCAACATATGCTATGGGAATTGCGCCCCCGCGCGATTCCCATAGCATATGTTGCACCTCGTTCCCTTCCTTCAGGGAACATGAGTTATGGTGCATAACTTTCAGATTCATCTTTTGTGAAATATTTCCACACTATAGATGCATTTTTACCTTTTTGACAAGACTGGGCCTGCTCCACCACACCATCCGTCCGCACAGAGGAATCCATTTTGTAGCGTCTACTAGCCTGCGCTCGGTACGGATCATGTGGCATGTGACGTAATGACATCACTATGACACGATGACGTCACTATGAGTACTCGAGGTGGACAAAAACACCTCGATAGAAGTCCTAGGACTTGATCTGTCGATTACTCGGGTACTCTGTTAAAGCCTATACCCAGCACACACACTTTTCGCCCTGCTCCCCTCAGGAAGGTTGAGGACCGTTAAGTGAATCTCTAACCAGGATAATCACTGTGAAAAATCACATCATGTTGCTGCTGATCTGTTTCATGTTGCTGTGTTCATTCGTGCTCATCTGCTCACACAGACTCATGTTTGTGCTGCTGTTCGAAGTAATGTTTTAATGCAATTTTATGCTGTTGTTTAGTGTATTTTTAGTTGATGTTTTTCTTAGTTCATATCTTAGATGTTATTACTGTTTTTAATTTACATTTTATTGTTGGATGTAACTGGGACTCTGTATACATAATTTCATTCCCCATACCACGTGGGGTGGAATGAAATGAAATGTATTTATGACAAATAAAGAACCTTGAATCTAAATATCACAATTCACATCTTAGTTTGTGTCATCCAGCCCCAACCACATCAGCTTGTTTGGATTAAATTTGTTTTTTGTTTTTGTTTACTTCAACCACATCCTGAGTGACGACTCACTTCTGTTCTGACCCAACAAACAAACTTGGTTTAGTCTTTATTCTGCATTTTCTCATCATGTCTTTATTCATGGACATCAAAAACATTGTTTTCATTACAAGGAGACATCAGAGCAGAAAGATAAAAGTTTAAAACAGAAAACTGTTTGTTTTTGTCAGTAACGTGGATCATCATCTTTGATGCTGAAGAACGGCGGCTCGCCTTCAGGGCTTCACAATTCGGACTTCAGCAGCTTCTTGGCCTTCTGCATGTTGCTGATCACTGAGGAACAAATGAGGAACATTTAACCTGAACGTTCTGGCAGAGTTCAGCTGAGAGACCGCAGAAAAAGCCGAAATTGAGCCAGTGAAGCTAAAACAAGCAGAACCCAGACAAAAATGAGCAAAACACAAGCTATGAGCAGCAGAACCTTAGGTGAGTTTAGCAAAACTTTAGCTAAAAATTAAAAGGAGCAAAAATAATAGCTAAAAATGACAAAGAAGAACATTAGTTAAAAGCTAAAAATAGCTTAACTGTAAACTAAAAGTAGATAAACAGTAGATAAAAATAGCACAATAGTATTCCAAATTAGCTAGAAGTTAAAAAGAGCAGAACATTATCTAAAAGCTGGAAGGCTAAAAGTTTCAAAAT
Source organism: Garcialebias charrua (assembly GCA_038048925.1). Classification (NCBI taxonomy): domain Eukaryota; kingdom Metazoa; phylum Chordata; class Actinopteri; order Cyprinodontiformes; family Rivulidae; genus Garcialebias; species Garcialebias charrua. The sequence continues at coordinate 12,458 of JBBPBX010068184.1, forward strand.
TGTAGCTGATGAGATCAAAAAATTAACTAAAGCAAAAACTAGTTAAATGGCAGCTAAACATAGTAAAACTGTAGCTAAATGTTAAAAGAAGCAGAAGAATAGTTAAAAACAAATATAAACAAACATAATCTAAAAGCTAAAATTTGTAGCTTAAAACCAAATGTCGCTTATCAACAGTTAAAAGCTAACAGTAGCTAAAATTAAAAGCATCAAAACAATAGTTAAAAATAGAAGCAGCTATACTAAAAGTATCTAAAAGAGCCGAAGACCTATTAAAAACTACAGTAAACACACCAGATCAGCAAGTAAAATTATAGATTTTAGCACAAAAGCATAGAATTACAAAAAAAGAAAGACAAAAAGAAGCAGAACAGCAGCTAAAAACAAAAATAGTAAAATATTTTTTTTTATAATTGTACATGATAGCAGAACAATAGCTGAAATACTAGTTCAACGGTAGCTAAACATACTAAAACTGTAGCTAATGGCTAAAGTAGCCAAATTGGAATAAGAGCTAGAAGTAGGAAAACAGTACCGGTAGCTTAAAGTAACAGAGCAGTAGTTAAAGCCATAAGTAGCAGAATGGCAGCTAAAAGCTAAATGTAGCACAGTACCGGTAGTTGTAACAGCTGAAAGTAGCAGAATGGTACCTAAAAGCTAAATTTAGTAGTAGTATTAGCAGTAACAGATAAAAGTAGCTAAATGGTAGCTAAAAGTTAAATGTAGCACATAGTAACAGCTGAAAGTCGCAAAATGGTAGCTAAAAGCTATAGCACAAGAGGAGAGTAAAAATGCGGAAGCAGACTCCAAACAGATTTTTTCCCCCAAAGAAATTAAGAGATAATAATGTGTTGCTACTGAATTGTACTAAAGTTAAGTATTTTAAAAAGCATAAAAGTCAACGGTCACAAGTCAACCAACTGAAAGTTTTTTTTTTTTTAACAAAGTATGAGAAAGGGCACAAAACACCCAAAAGAACAGGAAAACAACAAGCGGATGCTGACTCAGCGTTCACACAACAAATATAAATAATCCACACAAACGACACACTCAGACACACGGGACTCACAGAGCTTGATGTCCCCGGGCTCGTAGGCGTACATGCGGTTGGAGTATGGCCCGGTGATGTCGGCTCTCACCGTCATGGAGGGGTCTGCAGCAAGAAGGTAACGGAGTGAGGGGAAGCGGAGAGAAACTGTGTGTGTCCACTGCTACATGTTGGCACCGACATCAACAAGAAGTTTTCTCATCAATGTATCATTTTCTGCTCTTATTTTATCAAATAACTTACAGTTGGGTGAACATGAAGCATTGTGAGGATTATAGCCTATACAGCTAAGACGCTAAGCATGTTGGAGATCCTATGAATAACAGTAATCTCTGCTAACTGTCTAAAGAATCACCGTGCACAAAGATCTTACCGACTAAAATAATCCGAGGAACGTATTGCCCATCAGGAGAAAGGTGTTTGTCTGTTGTTTCATACTGGAAAAGAGAAGAAAACATGTCACTGAGCATCAGATTTGGAGTTTATGTCTACAAGGAGCATTTTTTAATTGGTAAGTGGCAACTGGCAATGAAAAAGCTTGTGTTTGTCTGTTAGCAAAGTATCTTTCAGTAAGTAAACATTTGATGAAATGGCCACCACAGCTTTATATTTTATATTTTCATTTCAGACGGAGATAGTTCTAAGTGACTAGTATTGTAGAAAAATGTTAATAATTGTATTTTAAGTTGTTGATTTCCCCCTCAGGTACATTAACTAGCATGCAGCTAAAGGGACATCCAGGGGTTAAATAACACAACGCTGCATAATCTGCTATTCTTATGAATGACATTTTATCAAATATCAAATTTTGTTTTAGGGCAATTAAAATTAGTGGTTCTGCACAAACTTTAATTTGTTGTAAAGATGATTTTAAACTATGCTGCAGACTTCTGCATCAGAATAATTAGATGAAAACTGGTGATGGACAAACTGAAACGCTCAGGTGGAGAATGTGAACTACAACACCTGTTTTTAGCAGATTGCTGTGATGTGGACCTACCATTAGATTAAGGACGACAAAGTCCTCGTCCAGAATTTTCTGGAGCTCGTTGTTCTCAGAAAACACCTTCTTCAAGGCTGATGGACAAACACAGTTAAAGGAGAGTCAGGTCATTTTAATGGGTGTTCAGATAGTTATCATTAGTTATTAGCTGAATGTCAACCATAGAGCTCACAGCATGGAGAAAAAGCCAGAAGTCTTCACTCTGGCTAGATTAATGAACATGAGTACCCCTGTTTCTTTGTTTTTTTCAAGCTCATGAATCAACTCTGTATTAAAAACAGCATTTTGTTGTAAAAAAAAATATATATATACATTAGTTCATACTGTATTAAACCTTAACACAAGGGTTCTGCAACTGGTGGCTCTGGGGCCACAAGCAGCCCACCAGTCTCTTTCCTGTGGCTCAATAGCTTCAACCATAAACTAGTATAATATTGTTTATATTCATAATTAAAACACAAAAAGGCTAGGTTTAGAAGTTTATCTCCAAATTTGTAAACAAAAACAAACAAAAAAAAAAAAACGTAAATTAAACATCTGTGACAAAATGACATTAATAATAGGAGAAAAATCAACCAGTTCCTGCTAGTGGTTTGTTAGTCTATTAGCCACTTTTTGATCCTATCTTACATTTTTCTCTCTCGTTATTTAAGGGAAAAAACTCAAAGTGTAGATTTGCACACATATTATAAACTGCTAAATTACAAATCACTCAAGTTTTTTGTTTTATGAAATTATGATTAGTCATCGTGGTAACAATGTTTAAATAAAAGCTGACCGTTGAGGATAAAAACTTAATTAAAGCTGAAGTTCAGGAAGATTTCTGCGTTTAATTAAATAGTTACACAACAAGCAACTCTAATGACTTCAACAATTTATTAAAATATGAATATTTGTTACCTTTTTATTTATCACCGCTGTTCTAAAGTTATAAAACAGAACTCACATGAGCTGGCATTGTTCATTATTTAACCCCGCTGCTGCCCTTGGGTCAAACTGAATCACAAGACCCGAGTTTTAAAACTAAGGCCTCGAGAGTCCGTTTGACTACGATAGAGTATTAGGACCACGCTAAGAAAAAAAATTACATTCTGAATGAGAATAAAGGTATTATGAGAATAAAGTCATACAACAATAAAGTCATAATATTACGAGAATAAAGTCATAGTATTATGAGAATAAAGTTGTAAAACAAAGTCATAATATTATGAGAATAAAGTCATAGTATTATGATAA
>JBBPBX010068185.1:0-19205 GCA_038048925.1 Garcialebias charrua
TTACCGTATTTTCTGGTGTATAGGTCGCACCGGTGTATAGGTCGCACCATCCAATTATCACCAATAGATTGGAAAAAATCCCTAGATAGGTCGCACCGGTGTATAGGTCGCACCTACGTTTAGCTCTGCTGCAAATGTCTGCCACAGGAGCGCACAGCAAGGCTTTTAAGAAGATTAACACTTAAAAACAATTATTTGTTTGATAAAAATTATAGCAAATATGTGTCTGAGCTGAACTTTTCCTTAATAAATGAACGTAATTGTGAAATGAGCTGGATTTAAAATTTGTTTCGCCGAAAGTGATAACAAGCCATATACTGTATAGGTCGCACCGGTGTATAGGTCGCATGCCTTGAAAAAACATAAAAAGGTGCGACCTATACACCGGAAAATATGGTAATAACAGACTGGTAGCAGAAAAAATATCCACCGAGTGGTTTCTGAGCTATTTATCTGAATAGTTAGCCTGGACCCCGCCAGGCTAACTGGACTGGACAGGCTAACCCCAAAAATACACTACACGCGGTCCGTGTCCGCTCCGCTCCGCAGGTCGCAGCTGAGCAAGTCCAAAGTCCACTGCCTCCGCTCAGCTCAGGTCCGCATGGATGCGCCGCTCCAAGACGCATGCGCGGGAATTGCAAGATCGCGCGATAAATCAAGTGATAAATAATGAAGTCAGAACAAAACAATTCATTCGGTGGAAGAAGGAGAACAACAGTAAAGGCTGCCTTGATCTTCTCTCGTAAATAAGCGACAGGACATGGTTTGAGCAACAGGAAGTGATGTTTACATTTCAGAATAAAATACTTTTTTATTTATTTATTTCTTGTATTGCGTTATTAGGTGTAGTCATAGTCATAAATATAATAGTTTAGTCATAGAATAGTCATAAATGATAGTTTGACAGCATTTTTGTACAAATAAATCCGTATAGAGCTAGGATTAGTCCGCCCGTGGTGATTTTATTTTGTAAATACGGAAGTTGTGCTCGTTCCTTTTCCTGTTGGTGCGACGTAATCTTCAAAAGTTGACTCCGGCACAGCTCCGTCATCCGGCAGAAATAGAAAAATTTCTAATTTTGACGGACTGCCGTCCGCTCGCCGCAGCTCACCGCCGCCGTGCGGAGCCAGTGTACTTTATCTCATTGATTATAATGGGTGCGTATTTGCTGCGGAGGTCGGACCGGAGCGGGGCAGAGCCGGAACGCGTGTAGTGTATTTTCTGAGTAACGTGACGTATGTTGCGCGGAGCTGCAACATATGTCACGGCCAAACGTTAACGATTGGGTAACCTCAGCAGAGGCTACGCCTCCAGCAAGAATCAGTTCTCTATGGAGAAAGTCCAGACCTTAGTCCGAAGCGAAGTGAAGGACAAGGGTCTGGTTTCAACCAGGCTACCACATCATAGACTAACACAGCAAATATAATGACAACATAAATTCTGACTTTCCTCAAGTATGAATCTGGGCCTGTTTCGATTATCACAAAGCTGATACCCTGACAGGGATTGAAGGCACACACCAAGCTCGTTCTCAACAGCTCTCAGTCTCTTGTTGTTTAAGTTTTTACAGTAGTCGTGGTGTAGGGGTGGTGGTTCCCCTATTCAAAAAGGGGGACCGTAGGGTGTGTTCCAACTATAGGGGGATCACACTCTTAAGCCTCCCTGGTAAGGTCTATTCAGGGGTTCTGGAGAGGAGGGTCCGTCGGATAGTCGAACCTCGGATTCAGGAGGAGCAGTGTGGTTTTCGTGCTGGTCGTGGAACACTGGACCAGCTCTACACCCTCAACAGGGTCCTGGAGGGTGCGTGGGAGTTTGCCCAACCAGTTTACATGTGCTTTGTGGACTTGGAGAAGGCATTCGACCGCGTCCCTCGGGGGGTTCTGTGGGGGGTACTCCGGGAGTATGGGGTACCAGGCCCATTGATATGGGCTGTTAGGTCCCTGTACGACCGGTGTCAGAGCTTGGTCCGCATTGCCGGCAGTAAGTCAGGCTCGTTTCCAGTGAGAGTTGGACTCCGCCAAGGTTGCCCTTTGTCACCGATTCTGTTCATAACTTTTATGGACAGAATTTCTAGGCGCAGCCAAGGTGTTGAGAGGATCCGTTTTGGTGACCTTAGAATCGCTTCTCTGTTTTTTGCAGATGATGTGGTCCTACTGGCTTCATCAGTTCGTGATTTACAACTTTCACTGGAGCGGTTTGCAGCCGAGTGTGATGCGGCCGGGATGAGGATCAGTTCCTCCAAATCCGAGGCCATGGTCTTGAGCCGGAAAAGGGTAGCATGCCCTCTCCGGGTCGGGGAGGAGGTCCTGCCCCAAGTGGAGGAGTTTAAGTATCTCGGGATCTTGTTCACGAATGAGGGAAAACTGGAGCGTGAGATCGATAGGCGGATAGGTGCAGCGTCCGCAGTGAAGCGGGCGCTGTACCGGTCTGTCGTGGTGAAGAGAGAGCTGAGTCAAAAGGCAAAGCTCTCAATTTACCGATCGATCTACGTTCCCACCCTCATCTATGGTCATGAGCTTTGGGTTATGACCGAAAGAACAAGATCTCGGATACAAGCGGCTGAAATGAGTTTTCTCCGCAGGGTGGCTGGACTCTCCCTTAGAGATAGGGTGAGAAGCTCAGTCATCCGGGAGGGACTCGGAGTAGAGCCGCTGCTTCTCCACATCGAGAGGAGCCAGTTGAGGTGGCTCGGGCATCTGGTTAGGATGCCTCCTGGACGCCTCCCTGGTGAGGTGTTCCGGGCATGTCCCACCGGGAGGAGACCCAGAGGAAGACCCAGGACACGCTGGAGGGACTATGTTTCTCGGCTGGCCTGGGAACGCCTTGGGATTCCCCCGGAGGAGCTGCTCCAAGTGGCTGGGGAGAGGGAAGTCTGGGCCTCCCTACTTAGGCTGCTACCCCCGCGACCCGACCCCGGATAAGCGGAAGATGGATGGATGGATGGATGGATGGATGGAGTAGTCGTGATTGAAAAGTTCAGCTCACATAGACATGTTGTGGAAAATGGGAGCAATGTTGAAATATCTCTGTTTATGAAAAGGGGAACTCTTTGGCAGCATTCAGTCAAACAATGTCCAAAAGTAGATCAGCAAAACTGCTATAAACCACTGCCTTGTCTCAGTTCAGTTAGTTCCTCCTGCTTCTGAGAAGTCACACATTTTCTAAAGACTTCTGTGGAGCTGTGAGAATTTAGTCCATCGTCCAGTTCACCATCACCACCATCATCTTCATATTGTCCCACCTACTGCCACCAACCAGTAAGGGACAAAGTTGAAATTAGCCGACACTTTGCAGGCACAGATGTTCAGCAATGCAGAATCCTTTGCAGTGACTTTTTTTTTTTTACCAATTACGGTAAGTGAAATTGGATAACTCTGCACTGCACACCTGACAATTCCCTGGAACAGTGGTTAAAAATCACTTGTATAGAGGACATTGCGCTTTTTGTAAAGTTTCAATTTGTTTGATCACAGAATGCTTTTTTTAAATGAGCATCAAAGACGGCGCAGTGTTCATGTATGCTGGTGAAGATTCTCAGTCATCCAGGACATGATAAAATCAAAAAAGGCGTTCAATACAGGATCAACTGGACTTTATTTGTTGCAGAAAACGTTTCGACTTCTGTCCAGAAGTCTTTTTCAATTCTGAATGAATGGAAGCTGTGAGTTTCTCTGAGTAGCCTCTGTTGTTGTTTGGGAGGTGTTTTTTGTCAATTTACATACAGTTTTGTGTCTTCTACCAGAGACCTCAAGGGAACCTCCTACTGTTAAGGTGTGATCTTTCAATTTACATGTATGTGTTACAAACCCCCAGGTGTGATGTGTTGTTTTGTCAATTTAAATAGAATGGGCATGTTAGGTATTTTGTGGTGTTATTTCAGTTTCCAATTTCATATGTTGGTGCGTGGCTTGTATAAAACTTCTCGTTCTCACAGCTTCCATTCATTCAGAATTGAAAAAGACTTCTGGACAGAAGTCGAAACGTTTTCTGCAACAAATAAAGTCCAGTTGATCCTGTATTGAACGCCTTTTTTGATTTTTGTTCATGTATGGTTTCTTCTTTGCCTGATAGAGCTTTGATCAGTACTTGTGGCTGGCACAGTGAACTGTGTTTACAGACAATAATTTGTACGAGTGTTTCTGAATCCATGCAGTCACGCCTATGACATAATCAAATCCATTTTTATGCAGTGGCCCCTGAAACTCGAAGATCACAAGCATCCAACATGAATTTCAGCCTTGTCCTTTGTGCTCAGAGATTTCTCCAGACACTTTAAATATTATGAACGATATTACTTAGATGGTGGGATTTTCAAAGTCTTCTTTATTTTCCATTGAGGAACATTATTCTAAAACTGTTCTACTATTTTAGTCAGTTTTTTTGCAGACCCTATCCCCATCTTTACTTTTGAGATTCAGCCTTTCTAAAAAATATATATATTTTCAATTCTACTTACTAACCTAACCCTAATAAGTTGTAAAATGCTCCTCTATCTACTTTTTTAAATTTATATCACTTACTTTCACAGCCTTTTGCTAACCCTCAATCAACTTTTTGGAGATGTGTGGCTGCCATGATGTTTAAAATTAGTGTACCTTTCAAAAAAGCTATAATTTCTTAGTTTTGTTATTTAATATGCATACTATACTGTATTCCATTGTGAATAAAATATGGGTTTATGAGATTTGCATTCTGCTTTTAATTACATCTACCACATTGTCCTAACTGTTACAGAATAGGGGCATTGGTCTGTTTCAATCAACAGGTGGCTATATACTTTAATAAAATGAAGGACAGGATAATATACTTTGAATAGATTCAGTAATATAGCTAACACATCACACCTACAGTTTGTTTAACTGAACACAAGGGAAAATAGAGCACTCAGAGAATATCTGTGCATACCGTATATGTATTGTGCAGATTACTGGTACAGTACTTATAGAAAGATCCTGGCAAACCCATAGGTTCAAACCTAGAAACTATTTGCTGTCAGGTAATAGTGCAGACTGCTGCATACCCAAACTGCCTCAAATTGTGTGTTAAAAATACAACTTTAACATGCAAAACTGGGCTTGTCCCTTTGATACTGCTGCTTTTAACTCACCAAGAACAAGGACTCCATGTTTATGGGCAGCATTGGTCCATACGACAGGAGGAATAGTGACCAACTGATGTGTGAAGTAGTTGAAAACATCTATGTACTGCCAGTGGTAGAAGGCATATGGGTTGTCTGCATTTGTGCCCTGGATAAACCTGCAAAAGCATTAAATTAGTTACACTACATAAACATGAAAGTACCAGTAAGTACAAGAAAAACAACTTTTAATGTGGGAAGAACAAGAAGGGAAGTATTTATTAATGAATGATAAACCTGTCATCTAGGTAGCCACCCATCATATCATGAGACACCAATGTCCGGTGCAGACAGCTGGCCAGATGAGGCACGCGAGGAGCCAGCGGAGTTACCGCCACATTGAAAGGGTTTGCCTCGTTTCGACTCCAGGACAACAACTTCTCCAGTGAGCAAATACCATAGCTGATTGGTTCGGTGGTCTCCTCATCATAATGTTTAGCTGAATCGAGATTAAAAAAAAGAATGAGCAGGACAAAACACATCAACAGAAACGGTTCTCATTTTACAATTACTGTGCTGACTAACCGGGCAGAACAGGTGGTGTATACTTGATGACCTCCAGAATGCTCGATTCCAAAGGTTGGTCCAAACAAGACTCCAAACTGGAGGTGAGATTGTATTTTCACAAGATAAACAAAATGAAAAGCTTTTCTTGAAAGAATGCACATGGGCTGCCACCATTCATGATATGAAATTAGAAAGAAAGTGCCATGTATTCTCATCGTATGTTCTCTTTAACCCATCACACACAATACACCCAGGTGGAGCAGCGGGCAGCTACTTGAGACTGAAGTTAGGGAATAAGTGTTTTGCTCAACATGGGCATGGTGGGTAGTTGAACCTGCAACTGTCTGGTCCCAAGCTGGTAAATGGACTGTACAGTATAGCACATTTACATGTTATCAAGATACTAAAAGCTCTTTACAACAATCTGTGCCTCATTTACCCATTCATACAGCACTCTACTAGACCTATACATTCATACACTGATGGGACACACATTGAAGGCAATGAGGGGTTCAGTGTCTTGCCCAGAGACACTTCATGTGACTGCTGGTGGAATCGAACCCCAATTCTTAAATTGGAGGACAACTGCTCTGACCACTCAGCCACAGCTGCCCCCATGAGCCATTTTGCAGATAACACCATCTTTGTTTAGCACCACCTACTGAATACAGCACACAAAGGTTTGTGGGATTGTTTGGGGGCAACTGAGAGTGAAGTCAATGATGGACACTTTATCAATTTTAGAAAATTGTACAGTTGAGCAGCTTAAAGAGTTTTTGTTGGTTCGTGGTGTACCTATTCTGAATCTGAGACAGGACATACTTGTCAAGAGTAGTTTTGCTGCTTGTATGTTGGAACTGAAGCCTAAAATGATTAGTCCACATTAATCATGATGCAGGTGAAAAAGCTTCATTGTTCACACTGCAACATTAAGCCAAGCCTACTTATATTTCTATACATGCTGAGCGTAAAACGTCCTTCGTGGATGAATATTAATTGGTGAATATACTGTATGTGTGTTTTTGTAGGTAAATGCATGTTTTGTGGTCTGACTGTAACCTTCTGATTGGTGTATGATGTTAACATTGTATAGATGGGTTCAGGCTTTCAGCATCACTTATTGAACGGGTCGGGAGTAACACATCTAGCACCATCACATTGTACACAGGGGCCCCACAAGGATGTGTGCTGAGCCCCCTTCTATTCACCCTGCTAACACACGACTGCACACCATCATACAGCTCCAACCACTTCATCAAGTTTGCGGACGACACAACAGTGGTAGGTCTCATCAGCAACAACGATGAGACGGACTACAGGAACGAGGTGAGCCGCTTGGCCTTGTGGTGCGGACACAACAATCTCACTCTCAACGTGGAGAAGACAAAGGAGATTGTCGTGGACTTCAGGAAGAGGGATGCACAACATGCCCCTCTGACCATCAACAGCACCGCAGTGGAGAGAGTGGACAGCACCAAGTTCCTGGGAGTGCACGTCTCAAAGGACCTGTCCTGGAGCAGGAACACTGCATCACTGGCCAAGAAGGCTCACCAGCGTCTCTACTTTCTCCGCAAGCTGAAAAGGGCTGGAGCTTCAACCCCCATCATGTGCACCTTCTACAGGGGTGCCATAGAAAGTGTCCTGACCAGCTGCATCACTGTGTGGTTTGGTGCATGTACTGCATCCTGCCGCAAGAGCCTCCAGCGCATCGTGAGAGCAGCTGAGAAGATCGTCGGCACCTCCTTCCCCTCACTGCAGGACTTACACAGCAACCGCCTCACTCGGAAAGCCCTCTGCATGGCAGGTGATCCCACACACCCACTACACAGCTGCTTCAGACTGCTGCCATCAGGGAGGAGACTGAGGAGTCTCCAGGCTCGAACCAGCAGACTGAGAGACAGCTCTGTTCATCAGGCAGTCAGAATGCTAAACACTCTGCCTGCTCTGCCTCCCCTCCCATTTGAACTGCCTTAACACAAAAAACTTTCTCACACATTACCACTCAACACAAAGATTTTAACACTGGACTCTGTGTCATCAAACGGGTTATTCACTAAACTCTCGGTCATGTGCTCATTCAGTTTGCACTACTTCTCATATTTGCACTAATGTTTGTATTACATTACTGCCTATAGTCATACTACTGTTTACATTCACTGTTTACATTAATACTGTTTACATTTATTACTACTGTTTACATTTATTACTACTGTTTACATTTACACTACTTTTATATCTACACTACTGCTGATACATATACAGTATTCTCTGACTAGCCTTATTTAAGGATGCCCAATGTGCCTTATGTGCCTTACTGCATATGCCACTTTGCCTCTATACCAACATCAACTACCTCATACATATACTGTGTACATTAACTCATATGCTGCTTTGCCACTCTTTGCAAATGTCAATGCTAGAACCTTCAGTTTATTTTATAGATATACTTTTTATACTACTATGCAAAAACTCAGGACAGTATTACACTTTTATTATTTCATTTTATGCTTATGTTCATTAAATGTTTAGTGTTTTAGTGTTGGTGTAAATTTTCATACTTTTATACTACTATGCAAAAACTCAGGACAGTGTTACACTTTTACTATTTTATGCTTATGTTTATTAAATGTTTTAGTGTTTTAGTGTTTAAATGGTTACTGTTGCACCGAGGGACTGAGAGAAACGCAATTTCAATCCTGTGTATGTCCTGTACATATTGCAGTTCTGACAATAAAGTTGACTTTGACTTTGACTTTGAAATAAGAAAGTAATACCCACCTTCATAGGGTAGAGAGGGATACCAGATATGACTGTTGACTCAGTTACAGACTATAAACAACTATCTGTGTGTGTGTGTGTGTGTGTGTGTGTGTGTGTGTGTGTGTGTGTGCGTGCGTGCGTGCGTGCGTGCGTGTGTGTGTGTGTGTGCGTGCGTAACATTACGTGACCAAAACGATTGCTGGGTGGGCAGATTTGATAAATGGCCAAGATCGCTGTATCCATTCATCAATTACCTTTTACTCAATTCTTCCTTTTTGCTTCACGGGGGACGCTGGTGTCCATATCCAGCAGTCACTGTGTGAGAGGTGGAGGACACCCTGGACAGGCCTCCAGTCCATCACAGGGACACATGGAGACAAACAACCATTCACTCTCTCACTCAGGTCTGTGGGAGGAAACTGGAGTACCTGGAGAAAAACCCCATATGAACGGAGAGAACATGCAAACTCCACCCAGAAAGGTACCAGGCTGGGATTTGAACTGGCGACCTTCTTGCTGAGAGGCAACAGCTCTACCAACTGAGCCACCCCGCTGTAAATCACTTCAACATATTTAGCACTAGACCTATACTATCATACTAGACTTCTAATTAGAGCCCGACCGATTCGGAAATTTTGGCTATCGCGATATCGATATAATGGCTGAACATTTCTGAGCTTCGTCCACCCCCATGAATCTAAATAATGTAAACAGCGAGTGGAGCGGGGATTGTTTATTTAGCGCAGCTGTTAGCAAACAAGCTAAGCTAATCAGATCCACTATACTGTACGTAGTCACACACTAGGTTTACAAGTGTTGCTCTGGTCATAAATAGTCTGCCTAACAAAAAAGGTCCAGATGAAATGGCTTAACCTTTTTTCTTCCTAACAAGCGTTCACATTTTCTATCCTCCACTATTCACCATAAAGTTATCAAGTGTGTTACATAAATATCAATTAAAGAATGAAACTCCCATCCCTATTTTTAAACAGTCTGTCACATATGGTGAAGGTCTAAATAGAAATGACCGCTGCAGCTGGTTTATTTTCTACAGGTGTGCAGTGGAGAGCATCAAAAAGGCGTTCAATACAAGATCAACTGGACTTTATTTGTTGCAAAAGACGTTTCGACCCCTATCCAGGGGGCTTTTTCAATTAACTGAAACCAAAATGTGAGTGTGTGGAGTTATAACTGGTTAATGTGGAGGTCTGAGGTCTGAGAGGAGTGGAGGTCTGAGATTTCAACTTTCCAAGACTTACAACTCAGTTTGGGGGTTGATTCCCAGACGTTTTACACTGGATGGGAGCAGAGGTGTCTTGTCTGTGAATTAGACTAACAAAGTTGTTTGAGAAACCTCTGTTGTTGGTTTGTGAGGTGTTTTTTGTCAATCTACATACAGTTGTGTGTTTTCTGCCAGAGACTTCAAGGGAACCCCCTACTGTTAAGGTGTGATCTGTCAATTTACATGTATGTGTTACCTCAGCTTGCAATTTACATATGATGGTGCGTGATTTCTTTAGACTGTTATAACTCCACTCTCTCACATTTTGGTTTCAGTGAATTGATAAAGACTCCTGGATAGGGGGTCGAAACGTCTTTTGCAACAAATAAAGTCCAGTTGATCTTGTATTGAACGCTTTTTTGATTTTATCATGTCCTGGACGACTGAGAATCTTCACCAGCATAGTGGAGAGCATCCTGTGTTCCAGCATCAACGTGTGGCATGGAGGCTGCACAGCTGCAGAAAGAAAAGCTTTGCAGAGAGTGGTGAAGGCTGCACAGAAGATGTTGGACTCAGTCTCCCCACCATCACAGACATTTACAACTCCAGATGCAGAAAGAGAGCCACCTGTATCATGAAGGACCCCACTCACCCAGCACGAACACATTTTGCCCCATCCCCCTTAGGCAGAAGGTTGAGGAGCATCAAGTGCAAAACCTCCAGACTGAGAAACAGCTTCTACCCTGTAAGGCTGTTAGACTCATGAATCCCAAGTCAGGATTATCAGTGTGAAAAAAAAAAATCTGCGTTGCTGTGTACACTAACCCTCATCGGCTCATGCGGACTCATGTTCATGCTGCTGTTGATTTGGCACATTGTTTTTGTGCTGTTGGTGCTTAGTGTATTCTTAGCCTTGTGTATTCATAGTTTAGTGAATGTAGTATATTCTTAGTTCATGACTCGGATCTTACTAATGTTTTTCTTTACAATTTGTGTTTTTGTTGCATTTATTAGGGGCCGAGATGGTGTAGGGGCAGGGCAGCCGACTCAGGGCCCGAAGGTCCTGGGTTCGATCCCCAGTCATTGCACATCTCGTGGTGTCTCTGAGCAGGACACCCAATCCCGAATTGCTCCCCGGGCGCCCACACAGCTGCCCACTGCTCCACCTGGGTGTATCCCAGGTGTGATGGGTTCAATGCAGAGAACTAATTTCATCTTTGTATGGGAACATACAACAATAACACATAGCACTTTATTTTATTTATTTATTTAACTGGGACCCTGTGTACATAGTTTCATCCCACCGTACCACGTGTGGTGTGTATGACAAATGTCTCTGACTCTGACCCTCTGATAAAATAATACCAGACCTCTAATAGACCTGTACTACAAGAACTTTGGTGTGACTATCAGAAGTTTTCATCATTCCATATATTTTCACTTGTTCTTGAATCTGTGATCATATTGTTGCACACCTGGTGCACCCAAACAGGACCACAATGCTTTGCAAAGATGGCGGTATTCACAAAACAGCTACTATAGGATCATCATGTGATAACAAATGACACAGTTAAAACTGGTTCAGACAAACCTTGAACAACAGCATCAGTGAAAGGGCAAGATGTCTCTCTCAAATATATGTTGTGGAAAAACTCTCACCTACTACCCAATAATTCTCAGTCAGGTCACCTGGACAGTTTATTTTTATAGAGATGTTTCGCCCTCTATCCGGAGGGCTTCATCAGTCTAAGGAGTTCCAGTAAAATGTTTCCCCACCAAGCAGTAAACTCCTTAAATGGACCAACCAGTTTGCTGGAGCCAAGATGGTTTCTGGGAGTCGTCCTGTCCCTCGTTGACTCTTGCGACTGAGAATTATTGGATTTGGTACCTGGATGATTGAACATGAACTTCATTGTCTCAGCTACTACCACATTAAGAGTTTGTTAAACTTTAAAACTGACTATGTTATAACCATTTTTGAGTTGCCTAATGTTGATTAGCTTTTGTGGCCATCTTAGTTTGGGTTGCCACCAAAAATTAAACAGTTGTAGATTTAGAGCCAATGTTTATTTCCTGAAAGTTTCAATAACATCCATCCAGTGGCTCATTGGATATTTTGTTAACAGACAGACACAGATAAAGTTTAAAAAAACATCTTGTTCCATCAGTTAGGTCTCAGGGTCTAATCGGGGATAGAGAGACAGCAAGCTCAATCTGTGGGGATACCAACACACCAAATGTGAGCTCAATGTCTATCTAAATTTGAATGACCACAACAAAATCGAGAACACTACATTTTTTAAACATGGCCGACGAGAATAGACAGGTTCATTCAAACCTGTCCACTTTCTGAAAGCTCTCCCTTCAGCACTGCGTGCACCAAAGAACCTGTATCTTCAAACAATCTAGAAACTTTACTATTTTTTAGCAAATAGCCTTTGTTGCGCAGCTCTTCATGAAATCGACTGACAAAAGTTATCTTCAGAAGTTCAAAGTAAACTTGACTCTTCTGCTAACCGATGATGATGAAGCCGTTTGTCATCAAAAATATCACGCTGTCAAATAGAAATATAATTTTAGAACAGTACCGACTGTCTTCAGTTTCCTCCTTCCCGTTCTTACGAGCCTCTAGTAGAACATTTTGGTTGTCTTTACCACTTAACTCCATGTTTCTGTAGCATTAGCAACAAAATTAGAAACACCGGAAAAGCAGTTCGGTAACATCCTCCCTCGCCCTTCAAAATAAAAGCAAAGTGCGCAAACAAATCAACATTTTTATGCAATTCACACTAATTCCCTTTTTTATTTCTGAAATAAATATCATAAACACGTGCACAATGTCAGAATATAGAGTTTATCTTTATTGTTCATTTTTAATGGTTCGTTCTCTACCCTCTGGAAAATGGGCTGTAGCCAGCATGACAAAGGAAACGACGTTTTGTTGTTGTGTGGACCAGAAACTCTTGTTTTGAAAAGACTGGTTTCAAACCGTCTTGCGGTTCCTGCTAGAAACTTTCTAGCAGGAACCGCAAGACGCAAAAACAAAACGAACCAAGGGGAAATCAGACAGATATGATGGCGTTGCAGTGTGGAAATAAAGTTATTTAAAAAATAAAAACAGAAAAATGTAGTAACGAAGGGTACACGGACCATATGAGAAAGGTATTAGGACCGTGTACCCTTCGTTCTTTCATTGAATAACAAAAATGAAAAAAAAAATGGAAAAAAAAACGACATTATTTGTTATGTTTTAACAAGTTTACTTGTATTTGGAAAATAAAATCATTTTTAATTTTCACATATATTTTTATATAAATTTATTCATTTTAAATTAAAACAATTTCATATACTATATGAAAACAATAAACATAAAATGAAAGGTAACAGAAAGAAGAAAAAATCTTGTAATGTATGCCCCTTTTTAAAAACAACCAATCAATTCAAACAATAATCATCTATAAATAACAGAACAAAATTAATAACTCATATGTATTTTGTGGTTAAAAACCTTATTGTATATTAAATAATTTTGTTAACCATATGTCTGGTTGTATTTTGACAAAAGAGCGTAAATGGGTTTAAAATTTACATTTCATTCGTTGGTTTTGTTTCTGTTAGTGATGCATTCTGCTATGCTCTCTGAAGATCTAACCAGGAAGTGACGTCAGACAGCCGAACAAGGTCCTCCTTTGACAGAGCAGTATCCGATGGAGCTGTAGAATCTGAGTAGAATCGCGATCAGGAGCTGCTCAAAATCCATCTTCATCCTTGGAAAATTAGTGCGTAACGACATTGAAAATAGCAAGAGCAAAAAGTACACACTTTAATCTTTCTAACAAGCTGCGTATTGTTAAAATATGATGTTAGGAGTATTTTGAAATCAGAGGCGAAAGACTCGGAGCTGACTTCATCCGGAGACAAAGTCGACACGATCGGAATACTCGCTTGAAGACTTTTCCCATCAGTTTTCAGGTTGAATCATTTTCGTTTGAGTTATAGATTCAAATCCTGAGGATAATTTTCATATTTAGGAGCTAGCGTGCTTGCTAGCCTACAACAAATTACTTAATATGGAGTTGCGAGTCGGAAACCGATACAGACTGGGCAGAAAAATTGGAAGTGGATCCTTCGGAGACATCTACTTGGGTATGTTATATTGTCTTTTAAGTTTCCAACAATGTGCGTTTTTAAAAAAAGGGAAGAGCTGGACATCTGGTTCCTCTTTCAGGTTTCAAATCGAGCCGACAGTCAGCTGTTGGTGGTTAATGTTAGCAACACTATCTGCCAGGTTAGCATTTTTCACCTAGCAGCTAGCACAGACATTATTTTTAAAGACTGGATCATCAGACTGTTTTCTCTCGTCTTGGGGGAATAATGTATGCCATTCGTAGGTTTTTATGTCAGTAGAAGTCGTTAGGACAAACACGGAAGCTGTCAGCTCTTCCTGTAGGTCTGACCACAACACAAGCTGTCCCAGCTAGGATTATATAATAAATTACTCTGACACAATCATCAACCTGCAGTAAGACAGTGGTCATATTTTAATATTCAGATTTTTAATTACATCAGATTGTTGTCCTTATGTTAAGTTTTTGTCACCTGCATAAATAGATCTAGCCATGGCTTTATGAGTACTGATAAGTAAAGAGTGCTATCTGAAAGTACTGGGTGGGTAGAAACTGGGCTATAAACAGGAAGTAACAGACTTCTCTTAAATTATCATGTTGTTTTGTTGGGCTTCATTAACTTTGACGTAATTCATCCTCAAGTTGGAGCTTTGCTGCTCCTGGCAACAGTGGCTGGAAACAGCTGAACACATTTGTGCCCTACGCTTGGACCTCAGCACTGTAAACAGAGAAAGGATAGAGGAAGTAGAAGGTGGCGAACAAAAGACCTGCCACCATCTGCAACAAGAAACTAATGCCGGCTGGCCCTTTAAAACAAATATCAGAGCTTACGCAGTAACTTAACGAAAGAGATTACAATGGCTTTTAACTCAGTTCTTCACTAATGAAAATACAATTACAATTGTTTTGAGAGGATTGTTTTGGTTATTTTTCAGGGATTCTCTGCTCCACTCAAGTTTTGGTTGAAGTACTGCTTGTTGGGAACTTTAAAAGGTTTAGTGAGCAGGGCGTCGAAACATTAGGAGAAACAAATTGCACCAAACTAAATGGACTCAGCTGACCACAGACTGCAATGCAACTATTTTAAATGGAGCCTGATTGATATGAACATTTTAACTATCGTCGATACCGATATTGGGAAGGGCATGCTAGTGCCGATAACCAATATATTGTCTGAAACCCAAGAACCCAAGTAAACGGCTACTTTTGAACCTGCTTAACACTTGCTATAAAAATATAAACAAAGAAGCTCCCTACCCTGTTCGTTGCTTAAACGGTTAAGTGATAACTTTACTAACATTCATATATTTTACCTCTACGTCTGTGTAAAGTTTCACAAGGCAATAGCTTATGCTAGGTTATCTAAACATTAGCTTGCTAACTTGAGAGGCACGTTGAGTAATGGTACACACCAAACAGCGTTTCAACTTCAAAAAAGCTCGTCACGCACGCAAGTGGACGCACTGGACCCACAGTGGTGTCCAGACCAGAACGCGAAGCTGTGGCGGCGGGGGGTGTGGGAGGAGCTTACCGGTATACCGAGTTCCTCACTGCACTCCGCCAGGCAAGGAGCTTTTTATTTCTGTCTCTGTAGAGCAGACTTGACTGGTCGTGAAGGACTTGTCGCGAACACACAGCTACAATGAGTTTCTCTTCCATAGTACACGACTTCGCAGGTTTTTTCTGTGTCCCACAAACAATACGTCACATAGTTGCGCAATACCCGTCCCCTCGTTTCCGCGTCACATAGGGACTCTCCCCCTCTCTTCTCCCCCCGACTCTCCCTGATCAACCAATCAGGGAGAATTGAACGGCGTTTGAACGGCGAAAACTTCAGCTAAATCAATGCGTGCTTTGGAGGCTGAAGCGGGTTCACGTGCACGGAAAACGCTTTCCAGCACGCTCAACACGCACGTGACGTGACGCCCGACGTCAAGGCGCGTCTGGAGGCGCGTCCCCCATTGACTTTGCATGTAAACTGGACGCTCCTGCAGTTGAAACGCTGTTAGGTGTGGACGTACCATAAGGACACAACTTGTTTCCAGCATTTTAGGGGTAAAAATTAGAATAATAATAATAATAATAATGTCTATTCCTGTCATCTGCGTATGTTTCCCATACACAGACGAAATTCGTCTCTGCATTTAACCCAACCACCTACCAGGTGGTGCAGTGAGCAGCCCGAAAGCGCCCGGGGAGCTGGAGAAATAGGTGTGCACTCATAGACACCCCAAGCTGGGTAGTGGCCGGGGCGCGAACCCGCGACCTTCGGATCCGTAGTCAAAAGCCCTGCCACTAGACCATCTTGTGTTTATGTCGGCGCATAATGGGCCAATTATCACCGATACCAATATGTCCCAAACATCTATATCGGCCTAAAATATCAGCTCTACGATATATCGGTCGAGATCTTATTTTAAACAACTTTCCCAAAGTGTGTGGGGTAAAAGTGAATTGTCAAGTTTCCTAGTGAGTTTTTAGAGTATGACATAATTAATATTTTATTACTTATGATATTTATATATTTTAATGACATCTTTTGTGGTACATGTTTTATCTGCCATGTCCTTTAAGACTAATTTCTGTCTACAGATACATTCATATATCAGGAGATCCTAGACTAAATATAATTTTCCATTTATCTTCCTAATTGATATCCGTTTTATGATGTACTGTACTGTATTTGCATGTTTTTTTAGTTGTCGCATATTTCAAGATATTTTTTTTCTATAACAGCTGAATTTTAAAACTTGTAGCAGCTTTAAATGTATTTGTTTTTTTAGTATTTTGCATACCTGCAAACTAGTCACCTTTCGGCGAAATTCGCCGTTTTCAAAGCAAAATATATCATTTACGTGATTCGTGTAGATCCGATGAGTTTTTGTTTTCGGGGTGGGGGGGGGGTCAGACCCGTGGCAGATTAGAATGCATTATTTCCCACTGACTGGATTTCAAGACAGAGCAAGGCATCTTGTCGATAATAAAACATCTTTGTTGGAGCGCGTCATTTGGCCAATCACAACCTCAGGATAGACAGGGGGAGGAGACGACAGCGAAATCTTTGAACTGAAGTAAAAAAAAAAAACTCCGCAGCGCGAGTCCAGAGAGCTCTGTGCGAGTCGCGCGCGGAGGTTCAACAGAGCGCGAGGGAAGAGAGCAGAGAAAACTGTTCGAGCCAACTCCTCCAACGTGTGTGAGCTCTTGAAGCTTCACAAAGATTAAAAAAAACAACCTGCAACATGCAGTTTTGCAAAGTGACACGGGAGAACCACGCTGATGAAAACATGACGGAGTCGTGAACTAACTTCACCACGGTGTGTATCACTAAATCAGAAAACTAAAAAGCCCCTCCTAAATTCACTGTTGGTGGTTATTAAAATGTCACCTGCTCATTGGGTAAAGTTAATATTTATTGAGTGTCACCATTGTTTAGTAAAATGGCATTTTGTGTTAATAAAACTAAATAAAAATTAATAACAGTTAATTGCACCCCTAAAGTCACTGATAAATTGTCACATTAATTTCATTATCTTAGCCACAGGAGTGAGTTTAAAAACAGGATGATGTCTATATGAACTAGTTGAATGAGGTGTGTCTAAAATATCCTGATGCATGTTCAATAATAATTTAAACAATTTTTTTTTTTTTTAAACATATATTTATTGATTTTAACAAGAGAAACAGAATCATACCAATATTCAATTACCAATACTTAAAATATAAACCCATAAAAGACAAAAATCAACAAGACATACACACAGGGGGAGAAAAATTAAAAATAAAATAAAAATAAAATAAAATCCCGCAGCACACCCTCAAAAGACCAACCAACATATATATCAGTTCAACATATGACCTTAGTGAGTGATCCAAGATGGCGCCCGTAAGCATGGCTGCGTGTCCACCTCTCCTGTGGGTGTTTGGAATTTTTGTGTTTTGTTCGTTCTTCATTGGAGACATAACTGCACTGCTGGTTTATGATCGGAAGCAGCTTCTGGATTTACGGTTTGCTGCCGCGGATGTCGCTGATTCGGGCCAGTATGACCGTACCTCGGGATCGGGGAGGCCCCCTCTGCCCCCGTTGCTCGGAGACGAGTTGCCCGTTTACCTCCGCTGCTCTTCGCACCAGCCTGCACGGAGAAATCGATCGACTCGGAGGAAGAAACGCGGCTCACGAGCTGGCCGGCTGGTGAAGCTCAGAGCCCGGCGTTCTGCCTCGCTGTCTTCAGCTGATGGTCTCGATTCTCATCGCCAGTCTCCCGCGTGCACGGACCAGGAAAACAACGGGGATCTCCGGCCGGAGCAGCTCTCTGTGGGCAGCGAGCCGCGGGGCGCTCCCCCACCAGCTGTTAGCACATCAGCTGCTAGCAGCTCATCAGCGGCTAGCTCGGATATCATCAAATTCTGTGTTGTCAACGCCCGATCTGTTTGCAACAAAACGTTCATCCTCAGGGATTACTTTGAAGAGCACGACTTGGACTTTTTCTGCATCACAGAATCGTGGATGTCGTCGGGTGAGTCCAGCGCGCTGACGGAAATAATACCACCAAACTGTTTGTTTTTTAACGACCCGCGACCATCAGGTCGTGGCGGTGGATTATTAACTATCTTCAAATCAACTTTTGACTGTAAACAACTGTCCATTCCAGTCTCCTGCTCTAGCTTTGAGCTGACTGTGTTTGAACTCGGACATTCACCTGTAACTTTGTGTGCTCTTGTCTACCGGCCGCCTTGTTCTAAGAACTTCATCAGCGAGTTTTCTGATTTCTTGGCTGAAATTACAGCTAAATATTCTCGGGTCGTCATTTCAGGCGACTTCAACTTGCACGTGTGTTGTCCTGAGAAGCCCATGGTTAAGGACTTTCTAGATTTATTGGACTCATTTAATTTAACTCAACACGTGAACTCTCCCACGCAGCAGCGTGGACATTTGTTGGACCTTGTTTTAACATGCGATGTGACTGTTTCAAACCTTGAAATAGGAGACAATGTATTCTCAGATCATAGGCCAGTGAATTTTCAGTTCACCATCCCCCATGTAAATCCTAAAACATGCATTTCTGCACGTAAAGGCAGGAATGTTAACCATTTAACTGCCGCACGTTTCACTGAGGTTTACAACAATGACATGTTAATTCAGCCCCCGGGGTTCCTCTCCAGCACTGAGGAGCTGACAAACCAGTTTGACTCTGTTTGTTTAAAGACTTTGGATCAAGTAGCGCCTATCAAAACGAGAAGACCAAAACTCAGGGCCGAACCGTGGCTGAATGACACTACCAGAGCTGCGAGGCAGCAATGCCGAAAGGTGGAGAGGAAGTGGAAAAAAGACAGTCTGCAGGTCTCTTTTGAGATGGTAAAAGAGAGCTGGCGCCGATATCAGAAAGCAGTGAAAACTGCTAAATCACAATACTTCTCTGATATCATTGCTGCAAATTCTCGTAACCCTCGAGTT
>JBBPBX010068188.1:0-19202 GCA_038048925.1 Garcialebias charrua
ATAAAAATAAAAAAAGAAAGAAAGAAACCATCCAGATGACCTGACTGAACTTTGATTTTTTTTTTTTAAACCTGGTTTATTGAGCATGAACCACGATGCCAATACATCTGTGCTTTCCAATGGTCATAACAGCACAGTTCAGTTGGAAATAAAACAAGATAGACTGTATGCACACACTTTAATCAGCTTACAGAAAATGATGCAACGCAGAGATTTTCAGATTAACTAAATCATGCAAACTGACCTGTAACCTAAATGAGCACCTTCAGTCATGTTCAGTAAGACTAACAAACAATGAGCATGAGTTAAGTGACAGAGCAGAAGTGGACAACATGTGTTTTTGTCATATAAGCACGAGGAACACCTTCACAGGTTGACTAGAGTCTGGATAACTCATTAGATAACACAAGAGGACACTAAGCAGCTCTGCACACTGACGGGCCAATAAGGTGCTTAGTGAAGCAAGCTGGGTGCCACTCAACTCCCATCACAGATGCTGCCCAACACTGTCAGTCCATTAATGGGAGACAGCAGCATGTTCTGTGATTAGGCTGGGTAATGGGGAGTGACTGCCTCTGGAGGCTCCAGTTTGTTGGGGCGGTGTCACACCCTGATCTGGTGTTTTTTTTTTCCTTCTGTGCACTCACTCTGAAGAACCGGAGCGTGTCATATTTTTCACTTTCCCTCATGAAGATATGTGCCGTTTCACATTCAGAGGTGATTGTTGGGTTTAGAATGAAGGGACGGTTCATTTCTTGACTTTTGCCACAATCCCTCTGGAGTCTCCTGAGTTGCTGCAAAGCCTGTACATGTATTATACAGGAGAGGCCCAGAGACGCCAGCGGTTAATGAAATAAGAACTCCTCTGAGCCTTTGTGCCCTTTAGATTTCTATTGAGATGATTTGTGGGAATATAGACTGGTCTGCGTCTAATTAATTCATCTAAGTGTGTTGGCGTCAGTGTTTTCTTCAAGAGATTCTGATCGACTTTTTTTTTTTTACATTTTAACCCTTTTTAAAAATTGATAATAAAAAGTGTTACAGAGGGGCTGGAAAAAGGAAAAGAGCAGGGTTTAGAGGGGGATCCAGTCTGTCAGAAACATGCATCAAGATAATATTTAGAGTTTCATCCAGTCTACACACCAAACATTTCAGCTAATTAAAGAAGAACACAGCCGTGAAAGATCACATCAAATCAATTTTGTTTACTGAAGCTGGTTTTAATGCTCATAAACATAAAGAGAAAGTGAATTCATTATCCATCAAGTCTCCACAAAGACTATCAACATTTTTGACATTTTCTATTGTAATGTCATCAGTATGTATAACATGTCAGACTTTAAAATGATCAAATGTTCAGTGATCTAAGTCTTGTTTGTAGGATTTTTAATGGACTTTCTCTCCATCTTTAAACTCTTTTATCCAGAAGTATTAAACAGAACAAACACCAAATGTCAGACTGGAGGAGAAGATCAGTCATGTACTCATTCATGAAATAGGTGTTTTTTTTTAACCATGTACACAGTAACTTATAGAGTGTGATGTTTGTATGGTGTGTTTTATGGATTTTTTTTATCGGCTGTTGTACTGTATTTGTTTTGTGCACTTGTTTTATGAACTGTTTTTACGAACTTTAGCTACTGTGCTAATTCCGGTGCGTTTCCATTCTTGGAATATTGATTAATGTGCACTCTTCTTTCAACTAAAACTAACCTAACAAACATCCATCCATCCATCCATTATCTTTTACCCGCTCCTTCCGTTTTGGGTCATGGGGGTCGCCCATGTCCAGCAATCACTGTGCGAGGGGTGGGGGACACCCTGGACAGGTCGCAAGTCCATCACAGGGTCACATAGAGACAAACGCGACAAACAACCATTCACTCTCTTACTCACACCTAGAGACAATTTAGAGTTTCCAATCAGACTAACATGCATGTTTTTGGTCTGTGGGAGGAAACTGGAGTACCCGGAGAAAACCCATGCATGCACGGAGAGAACATGCAAACTCCACCCAGAAAAGCCCCCGGACCAGGATTTGAACCTGGGACCAGTTTGCTGAGAGACAGCAGCTCTACCAGTTGCTCCAGCGTGCTGCCCAACCTAACAAACAAACAAACAAAAACAATGAATAAATATATACATGTCTTAACGTGGGCAGCACGGTGGCACAGTTAGAGCTGCTCTCTCTCAGCGAGCAGGTTACCTCGGCTCAAATCCCAGTCCAGGGGCCTTTCTGGGCGGAGTTTGCATGTTCTCTCTGTGCATGCATGAGTTTCTCAAAACTGTAATTTTTGGAAGTTGAAATTAAAAATGTTGTTAAAGAGGAACTAAACTCCAAATTAACCTTTTTTTAGCTGATAAACTCCCTAGAATGTGTCTAGAATGTTGTATAGCACTATGTCTGTGTTAATCTTCACATATTTGTGCGTAGTAGTTTAAATCGGCAATATTTGGTCTAAAAACGTGTTTACGGTAACCCTTATGGGTTGAACATAGGTATTGCACCTTAATTTTCTTATTGGTCAAGGACTGTTCACTCTGACGTGTCTTGTTCACTCTGACGTCACAAAAGTGGTTCAAGCAGAGCCAATCCCCTGCAGAGATGAGAAGGTCTGCGCTGCAGTTCATACCATATATGGAAGTGGTACATTGGACTCCGGAAAAGCTCTGCAGCAAAGCATATTATAGTTCTCAGAATGGCACTAGTTATTTGTATATTGTAACTTATGTATTGTATGAATACTTTCCACTTCATCAAAATTATTTGGTTGTATTTGTTTTCTTATTGTGCGATGGACAAGTAATTCATGAATGCCAAGATGGGGCAATGGTGTAGGAGCGGGTTTGGGGTCCGACAGACCCAAGTTCGATCCCCGGTCATGGCATACCTTGTGGTATTATTTTCATTTTTTTTTCCTAAAGCCTTTTGTTTTGGATAGATCGGGTGAGAATAGATATATACATCTACATAATTATTCTTTGTTGTTGCTTGCTGTAAGTTGTTTGCTAGAGTTTTAGTTTTAGTTTGTTGCTAGAGGGAGCGTGAACGCAGCACATCCACGCAGCACATCCACCCCTACTTGTCTCTCGACACTCCCATTTTCATGAGGTATTTGAATCTGGTCTGGGGGCGGAGCTACCGTTTCACAGTGGGTTGAGTACCTCTTTAATTAAGTGTGTCTTGAATGAAAACTACTCCATGTTTAAAACCTGAATTTTTTTTATTAACACTGTTAAAGAACAGGTGTTAAGTATTTATGTTACACAAATATTTCCATTGCATTAAAGAGACAAACTGAAGAAAATTATTTAATGAACATGAGGGTTATGAGGGGGTCCCTGAAACTTTTTCTCCCCTGTAAGGGATCTCTGAACCCAAAAAGTTCGAGAACCCCTGCTCTAAACAACTGAAAGATCTTTAATAATCACACTAATGAACATTGCTGCTTCATCGACTCTTTCAGGTTAGTTTTTCTGTTGAGATGAAAATAAAATGAGTAATTTGTCATCAGTGTGTCTTTCACAGTTGTTGTTGTCAAACAATAAATGTCTGTTCACGTTCTGATATCAAGTCAAACTGCCTTGCTTAATGACACTGCTGTCCAGCTCTGACAAACACCAACATCCCTGTGAGATAAATGTTTCTGATAAGCGTTGTGTATGTATAAAAACAATCTTAAAACACACATATTCTGGCATTTTCTCTAACGAAGAACCGCCTAAAATTTCATGACATTTTATAAATAAGTAAAAATTGTTTTTGTTTTGATTATAAATTTATCCACGTTTTTTTAGAAGCTTTTCCATGCAGGATAGCAGGTAGCTGCGGGCCACATCGAGACAAGCAATATGCTCAACACTCGCACCTAGTGGCAATTTGGAGTTGTCAATTAACCCAACATGTGCACTGGAGAAATATTGCACAGAACGGCCGCAACTGGGAGTTGAACATACAACCTTTTTGCTATGAGGCAACAGCTCTAACCACTGCTCCACCATGCTGTATGTTCATTAAATTCATCCAAACAAGCTTTTTCCTGTAAATTTAATATAATTATCCATAACTAAAATATGTAACCAATTAACATCAGAAAGACTTTAGAATAAATGTAACTTAGTAAATTATATATGTTCCCCTGATATAAAATAAAAAAAGGTTTTGATTTAAAAATATGGGTCCAACATTCAGCTATCTTCTTTAACATGTGACTTCCACTTGCTTTACCACCTCATTCAGACTGTATTCAATATACGTTCTAATAATTTTTAAAATGTTACAGCTTTTATTGGTTCTTCTGATTGCTGGAGTGTTTTATAGGGTTTAATTAAATGCAGCGAATACTGAAGCAAAGACAAGAAGAAGCAGACAGCCTTGTTGCATAGAGGTGAGATGTTTACCGGCGCCGCCTGCCATTTTTATTCATGCAGATTTTTGAGCCTGCAAGGTGTGAATGTTCACTGGAAACAAAATGAGTTACAACAGCGCACGAGGCTCAGGCAGTGCTCACACTGTTCCCGTACTCCTGACCCTCTGATTACCTGCTGTAGACGCTTGCAGAGTAAAGAATCTGGGAGTATTTTTAGAGAAATGAAAGATTATAAAAAATGTAAAATTATTTAATTAAAATCTGCAATTGCATCCTTATCTATTTCCCTTTGGCTTTTTCTATTGTTACATTTCTAAACAACTGCATAAAACCTTTTAATTAAGGTATTTAAGTAAAAATAATTCTCAAGGATTCTGCAAAACAGAGGCCTTAATTTTTCTACTCATTGCTTAACAGTTACAGCAAAAACTAAATATATGAGGAACTATCCAATGTCTAATCTTAATAAAAGTCAGTTAGACGCCGGGTTCATAAAAAATAAAAATAAACTTTGTCTGACCCATAAATTCATCAAAACTGAAGCGTTCAAACTTGCGAAACCCTCTCTCATTCACTGTTGATTTAAATCCCTCTGATCTTCAGTCATTCAACATTTAACTCTTAAAGCTCCACACGAGTGTTCACAGGTCCTACATTTTCAGATCGATAAAAAATGAATTTGGAGGCAACACAGAGAGTGGCCGAACCACACCAGACACTTCACTGAGCCTCCCTCTGGGCCTGCTGGGGTTTTCTGTTCACCATGTGCTGTGATGCAGCAATTCCTTTCACTGAGGAATTACTTCAACCAGGGTTGGTCCTTTATCTTTTGTTCATCAGTTTACCACACAAACACAAATTACTGTATATCAAACATACAAAAGTGAAAGAATACAGTATTTGTACTTGATTATAATAACCATTAGGATATTAGGCAGCATGTGTGAGAGTGAGTCTCAAAGTCTCAAAGTGTTAATCCACGGTGCTTACTGTTTCCTTTATTTGGAGACAACCAAGAAGAATGTGTTTAAAGACCCCCACTTTTTCTATTACATTTAAATCACTGATCCTGATTTTATTCCTGGCTGACTGAACTGCATGATGAAAATCTTGTATAATCATTTTCATGTTCAAGGAATCCCCCAAAAACTTCAGCCTAAGCTTTTTTGAGTGTTTTTTAAGGGACATTAAGTTGAATATTGAAGAGATTTGGATTTGTGACTTGACGAAGGCTAAGTTTAACGAAGAGGTACATAAATATAAAAAAATGTTTTTGTTTTATTCAAAAGTTTTTTATTTTATTTTGCAGATTTTAAACATGTAATGTTTTAAATAGGTGGCATGGTGGTACAATCCCAGCTGGGGGCCCTTTCTGGGTGGAGTTTGCATGTCCTCTCAAAACATGCGTGTTTTCTCCGGGTACTCCGGTTTCCTCCCACAGACAAAAAACATGCATGTTAAGGCCGAGTTATACTCGCGCTTTGGTCCGCTGGCTGGAGCGCGCACACTGCGCGCTCACTGAGTTGTGCGGCTTCATGCATTTACAGTGTCGCCGCTGTGTTTAAAGTTGACGCACGGCAGTGCATGGCAAAGTGCTGTTCTTTTACAGACCAGCAGGTGGCAGTAACCTCTAAAACCTGTGCATATGTTGCAAGAAAGGGTGTAGAAGAAGAAATCTACAGTAGAAGAAGAACTGTTTGAAGTCACACAACAACAAAAAAATGGCTTTCCGCTCGCGTGCTGAACTGTTGTCTTTATTAGAGGAGCAAATCATAATAGAACAACAGTTATTGTGTCTTGCGGTTTTAATGCATGGAGTCAGCGGAGGAGGAAGCGATCACTTGACTTTTGGCAAAAAAAAAAAAGAAAAGTCCAGATGAAGAAGGGGAATTTAATACATTTGTGTCACATACAAAACATTCCTCCATGCGTCGCGACGCCGTCTCCACGACCACAGCGGCGCAGACAGCTGCAGGCTCTGGCGTGAAGAGCGTGAAGGCTGTCGGGTGAGGTCCCCACCCGACCTGTCAATCAATTCAGTAGTGCCCACGGCGCACGCACTAGCCTTGCGGAGTTTCAAAAATTCGGAGGTGCGCGACATGCGACAAACCGATGCGTGGGGTCTACGCGCAGGGGCGGGGACGGTGATATTGCGTCACTTTTGGTGCGCGCACCCTGGCGCACTGCGCCGAGTATAAATCTAGCTTTAGACTGATTGATAACTCTGACTTGTCTCTAGGTGTGAGTGAGAGAGTGAATGGTTGTTTGTCTCTATGTGTCACTGTGATGGACTGAAGACCTGTCCAGAGTGCCCCCCCCACTTCTCACACAGCAACTGATGGATATGGGCACCAGTGAACCCCACAAACCGAAAAGGAAGAAGCGAGTAAAGATTAGGATGGATGTTTGAAACAACTGTTTTGCATCTAATGCACTCAATGAGCTCAACATACAAAAGAGTGCAAAGCCACTTCTTTGTTCTCTAAACACCAGTTTAGTAGTTAATGTTTTTACTCTAAAGTTGACTTCTGTTCTAAATGCCTTATAAAAACTTCAGCTTTTTACATATATAATTTTATGACTAATGACTTTAGATTAAATCAACTATTGACATAAATTGGTAACGTGATAATTTGGATTTTATTGTGGACTGTTGTCAGAGACGCTGCTGTTGAGTTTCTTTAACCATTCCCTTTTACTTGATTCAGATTTCTCTGAGAGAAAACAGTTCTTCCAACTGCTCCGCCATGCCGCCCACTTTTAAATGAAACTTTAGAAAGAAAGTTTATGCCATGAAAAGCGGGTAATCGTAGAACTGCATGTATTTCTATGACTTTTAGCAACATATTTGTCACACCAGAGGACGGATTTTATTGAAATTCTCATGAAGTAATAATTCAAAAGATTCAAGGTTCTTCATTTGTTATACACACCACATGTGGTGGAACGAAATTTTGTACACAAGGGTCCCAGTTACATCCAACAAAAGTATAAAATATAAAAGAAAAACAGTAATAAGATTTAATATATAAACTAAGAAAAACTTTAATAAAAATACACTAAGCACTAGTAGTACAAAAACAATACACCTAACAGCAGCACGGACATGAGTCTGTGTGAGCAGATGAGCACAAATGAACACAGCAACATGAAACAGATCAGCAGCAACATGAAACAGATCAGCAGCAACATGAAACAGATCAGCAGCAACATGAAACAGATCAGCAGCAACATGAAACAGATCAGCAGCAACATGATGTGATTTTCACATTGATTATTCTGGTTAGATATTCATGACAGCTTCAGGGTAGAAGATGTTCCTCAGTCTAATGGTTCTACACTTAATGCTCCTCAACCTCCTTCCTCAAGGGAGCAGGGCAAAATGTGTGTGTGCTGGGTGAGTGAGGTCTTTCATGATGCAAGTGGCTCTCTTCCTGAATCTAGAGGTGTAGATGTCTGTGATGGTGAGGAGGCTGACTCCAACAGACTTCTGTGTAGCCTTCACCACTCTCTGCAAAGCTTTTTTTTTTACTTAGAAAAAAAAAAAAACTTTGACAAACAACAAACTTAAAAACTTTACAAAGCTTTTCTAATAAATGGATGTAACAGCTACATCTGGTTAACTTTTAGAATCAACCTGATTTAAGATGGCTACCACAGCCAATAAACCTTAGTCAATTAAAACAATCTATAACAGTCAGTTTTACAGATATTAAACTGGTGTGGTGGTAATTAAAAGTAATTCCTAACACATTAACAAAGCCCTAATAAACTGAGTGAGATATGTTATTAAAACTTTGGCATGCAAGCCAGTAAGTAGCAATACCACCTTTAAATGCTTTGATGTGTAAAGCTTCCAGTTGAAGCTCTTCATATATTTAAATTAGAACAGGGCTATTCAACTGGCGGTCTGGGGGCCAAATCAGGCCCACAGGTGAGCTCAGTTTGGCCCACCATTGGGTTAATTTTTTAATAAAACAAAATTTTCAATTGTAAAACCAACGTACTTAATGAGAATAACTGCTGGATCCGGCCCCTGACCTCTTGGCTTTCACTAACTGTGCCCCCCTGAGCAGTTTAGTTGAACAGCCATGGATTAGAGGCTCCAACGTTTGTTATCTACAAAAACCTTCTCACTGATAATACTGTAAACCAGTTTGAATCAGTGGTTTCAGCTGCATCACAGCTCTAATGGAAAATCTTTCTACGTGACACTCGGTGAGCTTTTTTTTTTGCTGTTGACACATCCTTCTCGATAATATTTGAAATGGCTTAAGCTTGAAGGTAAAGACTATTGGAAAGCATTTAATAGTTTCCATGGCAACTGTCAGCTTATTTACTTAGAGTCTGTTAGGGTCGCGTCTTACAAAAGGTTTGAACATCAAGACCAATTTTCTCCGTAATTGTCATCAGTTTGCAATTTGTAATGGCAATTTAGACCCAACAAGTCAATTAAAGCCCAGCGAGTTAATGAGATTCTTAGACGTTGCAAAGAGATGCATGCCAAAGTGCTTCGACATGCCATCAATGCTGTTAGGCTCATCCTAAAATGTGTGAATGCAGCTAAAGCTAACAAAGCAGCAACAAATAACGGGCTCATTTTAAAGTCTGCTTTCTGCATGGGGTTATTTCCTAAACCAATGCAACAATATAATCCGTTTTTATGCACTATACACACAATTGCACGTTTCAGGTTTCAAGGTTATGCCTGGAGTTTTTGATTCGCAGAACAGTTCATGCTTTGATAGCGTGCTGTCCAGCCCTTTGAGATTTTCCCTCCGAGGTCCTGCCTTCTGTTCACTGGTACTGTTTGTTTCCCACTCCTGGCTCCAGTGTGAGCTGCCAACTGCTCCTCCGTTCTCAACCTCCTGCAGTAGCTTTCCCATGCTGGACCAAGGCCCAGTGCTTCCAAGCTTAAATAATGTCTGCTTCTCTCTTGCATCCCTGCTTCTGAAAAAAAAAAAAGGAGCAGACTCCTCACCTGGAGACTGAGGAGTCCTTTCAGCCTGTTCCATCTGAGCGTCAGCCTCATCTGCTGCTTTATTTACCCCCCTGCAATCCCCGCACCCTGAATTATTCAGCACAATTTAGCCTCACTTCAGTCAGCAGGAGAACATGACAAGCTATATTATGAGCCAGGATGCTCTTAAAAAACTGATGAATAATACACGGTAAGAGGAATTAATCTCTTTAAATAAACATTTGCGCGATTCATTTAGAGCGGAGTGGGGAAAACAAACGTGTTGCAGAGCTGCTGTCCTCCTTATCCTGTGCTTGTGAGGGAGTGTCAGCCTGAAGAGCTGCATTGTCTGGTCTGTAAGAGGATAACATACTTGTGTAAGGAAATAAATCAAGCTGCTACCTATGACTTTGTACTTTTTATCACTTAGTGAGCATTAGCTTGTGTGGTAATTAATATGACATAAGGTATACATCCTCACAGAGCTCATTGTCTTGGATTCATGAGCTTTATAGTGCTGGTTCTCACTCAGTTAGAAATGTACGCAATGGGATTAGATGCATAATTCAGCCTCCTTCGTTTTATTATTTCAGGTAAAATATGAATTCTTTATTGCACGCCCTCCAGCTTGGAGACACAAGCCTCCTCCCCAAATAGCTACAAGGTACGGCATGGTCCCATTTCCTTAAAACCCGTCTCCCCGGGAAGCTGCTAAAGAGACAGCACTCTCCATCTGTCACTCACGCACAAACTGAGGTGGAAAATTCCTCAGCGGTGATTGCGTCCTGATAAATACGTCTTCGGCTGTCCATCCTTCACTCTCCCGCCATCCAATTTATTTTGCTTGTAATTGATTACTTGCTCCTCCATGCCGTGTGAGTTTAATATTACAGCTTGAGATTTACTTTTTTTATTATTATTATTATTTTTTTTTTGCAGAACGCACTCCGAAACACCTATTCATTTTGCATTAACTCAAACCCAAGGCGGAAAAAGAGATTCTCAGAAGCGGAAGTTAAGCTGACCTCATTTCCTCACTTCACTAATCAGGTTTTACACCTCTGCATGTACCATCGACGCCACAGAATCTAACAGCGTCAGTCCAGCGCCTCTTTTCTCTAACAAGCCTGAACTCACGGCTCAGTTCTGCACGTTAGTAAAGAGCAAAAACACTCCAACTTGGTTCTTGTTTTTATTTCAATTTACTTATTTGGTAAGGTTGGGGATTTTTTCCCCCTGTTTTATGGTGATTTTGTTGTTGTTGTTCATGGTTTTGTACTCAGTGCTTCTGTGTTGGGGACATCTTTCTGTTGTGTTGGGCTTCTGATTCATTTCCTGTGTCTGTTCTCTGGTTTGTAGCTATTTGTCATGCTCCCTTCCTGCCCTGCCCACCTGGTCCTACTTTGTTAATCATCTTGACTGCATTGCATGTAGTTTTTTTTTCACTCCTCCAGTATATAAAACACCTGGTTTTCAGCATTCTGTCAGATCCACTTTTTCCTGTTACTTTCTGATTTGGTGAAACTTTTCTCCCATTAGTTCTGTTAGAACTTTCTTTTTTGATGAATAAAGTTTGTTTAGCAGCTTATCTGCCTGCCTTATTAGCCTACATCTTCATCCTCCACCTCCCCATGACATTTAAAAATAATCCTGTGGTCAACCTTGAAGCAATGTGGGTCACTGAGAGCCTCTATTGATTGAAACTACAGGGCACAAACCTTATTCCTTCTTCAAAGATGAGATTCTCTGGTGAAAAGCTGCCCAGTGTTGCATTTATAAAACAAAGCAATTTGGGATGTGGCATCTTGTGATCTGATTTAATGCCTCTCTCTGAGAGAAGCATTAAATGTTAAACATTAAATGTCCCATCATTTATACAAAATCTTGGAAAAAAACATGAAAGGAAAAAAAACCATGATGTTGATATATTGATTTGGCAATAGCTTAACGAGACAATGTGATAATAAATGTGCTCTGTAACCAAATGAAAAAGTAAAAAAATGAACATCTTAAAAAGACAATGATATATTTTTGACCTGGCATTGTATTATAAAAAAGATTATTTTTTTAACCTAGTGTTCCGCCACTTTTCTCAGCTTTATTAGAGCTGAAAACAAAAACACATAAAGATAACCTGAAAAAGCAAAATGTAAAGTAACAACCTGACACTGACAGAACTCAGCATTATAATTTACCACATTAAAAGAAAATAAAGTGCTGAGTTGCTCAAAAACAAAACACAAACCGCTCTGGCTCTCTGCCTTTGTCAATCTAAAGTGTATATACAGTAATTGTTTTGTTTTGTTTTAAAAGATGAATGAACGTATAAATAAAAAAAACAAAAAGTAATCTGAGGACAGAAACACGATTGATGCAACCTTCTCATGTTCTCTTCAGTCTTAAAAAAAGACTCATTTCACTATCAAGTACTGAGATAAACTTGATGCCATGCTCTTTTTTATTTATTTTTCTTGTCATTAATGTCACATGTTCCTCTGAAAACATGAATGTTTCTTCATTTTTAGCCTTTTCCAAACACAGCGCAGACAAAGCACATTCTTTTAATTGCTAAAATTGCAGCTGCTTGCTGCTGAAACTTTTATTTATTTATTTCTGAGACCTGAAAAACATTATATTTCTGTGTCAGTTTATCGCGCAACAACAAGCACAAGGCCTTTACCTCTGTCCAAACGGGTTAAAGAAATCAAATGAAATGTGTGATTCCATGAGACGATCAGTGAGCACAGTAGAAAAGAGAGCTGAAAAGCCATCAGTCTGCTATGATAATTGTGTTTTTGTTACATTTCTCCTGAGGAGATCCGCTCCTTCTTTTCATCCTCTCACTGTGTTGTTTACGCTCTTCCTCCCGCTGCAGATGCAGGCGTTCTGTTCGAGGCAGTTTGTTTCAAAACCACCTGTTTTTTTCCCCCCCATTCTCCTTTACCATGTGTGTTGGTGTCTTTTCTGTCTTGTACTGAATTAATTCAGCTCTCTTTGCACATCAGCATCTGTTGGTGGGAGGCTGCTTGGCCACTGCATTGAAGAATGAGTGAATGTGGGCCAGAGCCACCTGCCAGGAGATAGCAGTCAAAAACAGACCTACTTTGACTTTAGTTTGCCACTGAAAACACATAAATCTTCCATTTGTTTACTCAAATGGTGCCAGAAAAACACCATATGCCACAGAAGCTTTCTTTAACGGCTGTGCACTGAAGAGAGAGTAAGCCTTAACTGTGATAAAAAAAATGAAGAAAATAATTTTAAAGCAGAAATGACAAGTAGTTTTGAAGCTTCAGAACTTTTCACAGTTCAGTTTCATCTTATTACACCAAAAACTTTCTCTGAAAGCCACCAACAGGTCACAAAACCCCAAATAGTTCAGATTATTTGCATTTGCACCGACTGCAAATTACTAAAACTGAAATTTAGTGTCATGGGATCAGCTGATCAAAAACAGTAAACAATGTTCTGATCACTTTTCATATGACTCTGTGACTAATACAGGTAGTCCTCGACTTACGACGGTCTAGAGTTACGACGTTTCGCGGTTACGACGCATCCATCCATCCATCCATTTTCGTCCGCTTATCCGGGGTCGGGTCGCGGGGGTAGCAGCCTAAGTAGGGAGGCCCAGACTTCCCTCTCCCCAGCCACTTGGAGCAGCTCCTCTGGGGGAATCCCAAGGCGTTCCCAGGCCAGCCGAGAAACATAGTCCCTCCAGCGTGTCCTGGGTCTTCCCCTGGGTCTCCTCCCGGACGCATCCCCCATACAAAAAAAATAAATAAAAATAAAATATATATATATATATATCTTTTTTTTATTTTATTTTGAAAAGCAGAGTTACGCTCTTTCCGGTTTTACGTTATTAATGTAGCTACGGAGGAATGCTACACATTACTCTCTAAAAAAGCTAAGTC
The DNA here is from genome assembly GCA_038048925.1 of Garcialebias charrua. Lineage (NCBI taxonomy): Eukaryota > Metazoa > Chordata > Actinopteri > Cyprinodontiformes > Rivulidae > Garcialebias > Garcialebias charrua. The sequence continues at coordinate 13,248 of JBBPBX010068188.1, forward strand.
TGGTCCTCTGGGCATTAAAAAAACAACAAAACTGTACTGTGAACCCTGTTTTACGTCGTAAATGGAATGGAATACGGCAGATGGACTGAGCTGGACGGCGGTTTCACGTCGTAAACATAATACATAATACAGAGGAAGGACGGACCGCTTCACCACAGAATCCCAGTAGGAACTTAACTATTTTTTCCCTTCATTATGGCTCCCAAATGTATTTTTTTTTTGTTATGTAGACTACTGTGTTAGGATAGGCTAAGTGCTTGGTAAAATACAGTACTGTACGTATAAGGTGAAGTATTTACGTACGTTCCAACTTACGTCGAAATTCGCTTTACGACGCAGCGCAGGAACGGAACTCCGTCGTAAGTCGAGGACTACCTGTATATTGCAGTCTCAGAAGCATATAGAATTGAAAAGAAGAGAAGATAATTGTTAAATAAATATCCCTTCACCAGCTCTACTCAAAGAAGCCACTCTGAGGACACGAGGAGAGTTTTAATTGGTCTTTACTTACAAGGTGTAAGATGGTCACAATAAGGCTTTCACACATGTACAAAAGTTACATGCTTAGAGCCTCGTCGGTGAGAATCTGCACCGGACATTGAGGCAGGAAGTGCTTTAATACACGCTTATCAGACAGAGGCAAGGTCAAGACGACCTTTCCAGCTTACAGACTTGGAGAAGTCCTTGGAGTTATTAGGTGCTCCTCCAATCACCTGCAGGCTCCTCTCTGAGCAGAAAAAACTCTGTCTGACCTCACACTTCACACACATGATTCAACATTAATTTAACATTAGTTAGTGATAAACTAACTCTGACGGTGACCCACGTCCTGACGAGGGAACATTGACTCCATTTATTTTGTTCATCATAAGGGGTCTTTGGGCTGCACTTTGTCTGGTCTTTCACCTAGGACCTGTCTGCCTTGGGTAACCCTACTAGGGGCATGAAGTTTTTTCTGATCAACTTCCGGGGGTGAACGCGTGCGCATCTAGCTGCCGCTGCTCCTCGTACTTTTTTCTTGTTTTGTTCTATTCAGTACTTTCTGCTGTTTTTTCACCGATCCTTGCCTGGGCATTTCTACTCATCAACAAACATGGATTTTACTTGGATTTACCTGCTGCCTGCTCTCGTTTGGACTCTGCTGCTTCTCATCCTCCACCACCCAGCGTCTGGTCTGCTCCACTATACGGCCGTGGAGCTCCTTCGTCTTCGTTTCCTACCGGCCGCGCCGCCTGTACTCCCTCTGGAGGAAATTGCCTTCCATCCTCGTCGGAGATACATCCACCGGGGCTCGCGCCGTTGACTCAACGCTGACAAGGCTCATCCCATAACCTCCATCTGGTCTGACTCTCGCCATTCTTCATGCCGCAACGCTCGGTCAGCTAACAATAGCAACACCTTAGCCAACCTAGCTCGGTCGGCTAACGCTCCGGTCACTACTTCCGCCTCCTCCGTAAAGTTTGGACTTCTGAACGTTCGCTCCCTCACGGGCAAAGGTCAGCCTATTCACGATATAATATCCGACCGAAAACTGGATTTCTTCTGTTTAACGGAAACGTGGCAACAGCAAAACAACTTTTTCCATCTGAACGAGTCCACCCCATCGGGCTTTGTTTGCACCGCGAGGGCCCGGGCCTCAGGAGGTCTTGCGATAATTCACCGCAATAACTGGAAGGTCACTCCGATTCACCCCCCTCCTCCTCCTTTGAACACACTGTGTTCCTGCTGGCTGGACCCACTCCAACTGTTGTGGCCACAATCTACCGCTCTCCAAAAGTGAACAGCTCCTTCATGAATGACTTTGCTGCATCAAAGGCTCATTTAACTGCTCTTTCACCCAATGTTATCCTGCTGGGCGATTTCAACATTCATTTGGATGAAGTAAACAACCCCCTCTCCAGAGACTTCACATCTTGCCTGGACAGCTGCGGCTTTCAACAATTCATCAACTTTCCAACATACAAGATGGGCCATACACTGGACTTACTCTGCTGCTCCGGACTTTCTCCTCTTAACTGTTCTTCTGATGAACTTCCATTTTCTGACCACCTGATGATTTCATTCAATGTTAATCTTAAATTTTCCTCAGATAAACCTCAACGCACTCTTTTCTTCCGTGATATCAAGAATATCAACCATGACACTCTTTTATCTCATATTATTAATACCCTCTCCACTTTCAACTCCTCAAACCCAGATGATCTTGTCACATTATACAACACCAGCCTAACCAACATCATTAACTCTGTTGCTCCTCTGAAAACTCGGACTGTTTCCTTCTCCAACTCTGCACCCTGGTTCACTCCAGCACTCCGCTCCCTGAAAACCAAAGGTCGGTGGCTAGAGCGTCTATATAAAAAAATCCGGTCTCACAATTCACAAGGAACTTTATGCAAACCACCTCGTCCATTACAAGAACAGTATTTCTCAAGCCAAATCCAGCTACTTCTCTGACATCATCAGTTCTAATGTTGGTAATTCAAAAACATTGTTCTCTCTCCTCCACCGTTCTGTCTCATCTCCTAACTCCCTACCCTCTCACATGGTTTCCACAGAATTTTGCAACTCCCTGATGTCATATTTCAATGAAAAGATTATTTCAATTCATAAACACCTTGGTCCAAATACTGCCCCCAACATCCATGTTGAACTCCCCCCTCCCTCCCTTTCTCTGTCTTCTCCCTCCCCTCTGCTGATGACATTGCTGACATTATCAGCAAGTCCAAGTCCTCATCCTGTCAACTTGACCCATTTCCCACAGTTCTTGTTAAATCCTGTCTCCCGTCTCTGCTCCCTATCATCACTAATATCATCCACTCCTCCCTAACCTCTGGCATTGTTCCCACAGCCTTCAAATCTGCTGCCATCACCCCCATCATCAAGAAACCAGGTCTTGACTTCACCAACTTCAATAATCTTCGTCCGATCTCCAATCTGCCCTTCATCTCCAAGATCCTTGAAAAAACTGTTGCTAGTCAACTTCACTCTCACCTGTCCAACAACAACATTTATGAAGAGTTTCAATCTGGATTTCGCCCCCACCATAGCACCGAAACAGCCCTAGTAAAAATTACTAACGACCTTCTTCTTGCTGCTGACTCTGGTCTTCTGTCCATCCTCATTCTTCTTGATCTAAGTTCTGCCTTCGACACCATCTGTCATTCTATCCTCCTCAACAGACTAACCTCCATTGGCATCTCAGGTACCCCGTTAGACTGGTTCACCTCCTATCTCTCTGACCGCACTCAATTCATTCAGCTTAAATCCTTCCGTTCCCAGTCTTCCCCTGTCTCCACGGGTGTCCCCCAAGGCTCTGTCCTCGGACCCCTCCTCTTCATCATTTACCTCCTTCCTCTAGGTCACATCTTCCGCAAATACGGCGTCCATTTCCACTGCTATGCTGATGACACGCAGCTCTACTTGTCATCAAAACCTAACTCCACCCACCCACCCTCCATCCTCACCGACTGTCTCAACGAGCTAAATCACTGGTTTTCTAACAATTTCCTTCAACTAAACAGCAACAAAACAGAAATCATTCTTGTTGGTACCAAAAACTCTATTTCAAAATCAGAACATCTTCTCGTCCCCCTTAACAACTCTCTGCTATCCCCCTCCCCTCAGGTCAAGAGTCTCGGTGTCATCCTCGACACCACTCTCTCCTTCACTTCACATATCAACAATATTACTCGGACTGCCTATTTCCACCTCCGTAATATTAACCGTCTCCGTCCTTCTCTCACTCCCCGCTCCACAGCCATCCTGGTGCACAGCCTTGTGACTTCCCGTATTGACTACTGCAACTCCCTTCTCTACGATCTCCCCATCAAATCTCTCCACAAGTTACAGATCATCCAGAACTCAGCTGCCCGTGTCATCACTCAAACCTCCTACTATAACCACATCACTCCTGTCCTGCAGCAGCTCCACTGGCTCCCGATTAAATCACGCATCATCTTCAAAATTCTACTCCTCACGTTCAAAGCTATCCACAACCTTGCCCCTCCTTATCTATCTGACCTCCTACAAATCTCCATCCCATCACGCTCTCTCAGATCCTCCTCTTCGCTACATCTCCATGTACCCTCTGCCCGCCTCTCCACCATGGGGAGCAGGGCCTTCACCTGCTCTGCCCCTCACCTCTGGAACGCTCTACCGCCAGACCTTCGAAACACCACCTCCCTTTCTCTGTTCAAGACTGCCCTGAAAACCCATCTCTTTAGACTAGCTTATCATTAACTTTACTAAATGTATTTTTATCTTCCATTTTATATCCTTTATGTATTTTATATTTCAATTTGTCGCTGATAATGTTTGCTCTGTATTACACTGTGTTGGTTTGTTAAGTGTCCTTGGGTGTCCTGAAAGGCGCTTTTAAATAAAATGATTATTATATTATTATTATTATGAAGCCCCTGACAGCATAGCTCCTAGGATCATTGGGACACTCAAACCCTTCCACCACGGTAAGGTGGCAGCCAAGGGAGGAGTGTTTACATCCATAACCTTCACCTAAATTGCCCTGAATCCTCTTGCTTTTTTCACCTCATGACCCATATATTATGACATTTGAGGACCTTCTTATTTTGATTCAGCTGCAACATTTCTCAATTCGCACAAATACAATGAATAAAATAAATAAAACCATTTTTAAAGAACAATGTGTTTAGGTCTATGCTACAGATAAAAAAGCATAATATGTCACTGGCAGGTCAACTTTTCACCTGGTGCGTGACGGTTGATGCATGGCTTCAAAGGATTGTGTATAAAGTGTTTACCGTATTTTCCGTGGTATAGGGTGCACCTTTTTATGGTTTTTTTCAAGGCCTGCGACCTATACACCAGTGCGACCTATTTATGGAATTTTTCCCATATTTTTAGACCAATTTTTGGGTCAGTTATGACCCTTTTTCACTTTGGCAGAAAATGGCGCAGTACCACTTTTGGCCGCTAGGGGGCAGTGCAGTACCAGTTTCGACCACTAGGGGACACTTCCAGAGGAGTACACCGACCGTTTCCAGCGCATGTGTCCGAAAAAAAAGCTCCTCTGCTCGGAATGACTGTCGGCCTCCTGGTCTGGCTGTAACTTCCTTTAGCTCTGTGTTTTTTAGCTGTTTGTTTGCAAGATAAGTCAAGAACCACTCAGTGGATTTTTCTGAAACTTACAGATTGTAATCACAGTGTGGACGTTTACAAGTGAGTACCTTTATTAGATGTTTGAGATTAAAAAAACGATCTTTTTGTAGCATTTAGCTTCTGTTAGCTTCTGGTGTTAGCTTCTGTTTACGTTATAAATAGCTTCGAAACCACTCGGTGTATATTTTTTTCTGCTTACAGAGTGTAATTATAAGGCTTTAATGTACGTAACTATGGTCTGGAGAAAACATTTGACATAAAATGCGATTTTTTTAATTCGTGTCAGAGGCAGACTCGTCTCGTGTTAGCCTTCGTTTTATTTCTGTTTACTTCTGTTTACGTTATAAATAGCTTCAAAACCAATCGTGTATATTTATTTCTGCTTACAGAGTAATTATAAGGCTCCAATGTACTTAATTATGTCTTGGAGAAAACATTTGAGATGAGATTCGATTTTTTATTCGTGTTTTCAGAGACGGACTCGTCTCGTGTTAGCTTCTGTTAGCTTCTGTTTATTAATAAATAGCTTCAAAACCAATCATGTATATTTATTTCTGCTTACAGAGTAATTATAAGGCTCCAATGTACTTAACTATGTCCTGGAGAAAACATTTGACATAAAATTCTATTTTTATTCGTGTTTTCAGAGACGGACTCGTCTTGTGTTTAGCTTCTGTTATATTTTATATTTTCTGTCCTGTTAAGCACCTTGGTCAATGCAAGGCATTGTAGGAAGGTGCTATACAAATATAGTTTATTATTATTATTATTATTATTATTATTATTCTGTTAGCTTCTGGCAGACATTAGCAGCAGAGC
>JBBPBX010068190.1:0-19202 GCA_038048925.1 Garcialebias charrua
TTTTTGGAGGTCTGAGATAAGAAGTAGTTACGTTTTGCGGCTTTAATGGCAGTTGTGCATTTATTCCTTAGCTGCCGAAATTTCAACCAATCAGTGTCTGAGTGTGATTTTCTTGCTGCGGCCCAAAGATGATCTCTCCAGTGCAGGAGATCAGCTAATTCAGGAGTAAACCAGGGGCTGTCTCGGCCCTTTATCCTGAACTGCCGGAAAGGAGCGTGTTTGTTTACAAAGTAAATGAAACTATTATGAAAATAGTTCCAAGCGGTGTTCACGTCATTGATTTGTAGGATACGTTGCCAGTCAAAGTGTGATAGATCCCAAAGGAATGACTGTTCACTGAAACGTTTCAAATCCCTTTTTTGGATTATTCTGGGCTTAGCAGGTGGAAGTTTAGTAGATCTAAGAGCTGCTATTACGGAATGATCACTCAAAACGTTAGCAAATACACCTATACCAGGAAATTTGTGAGGTGCATTTGTGAAAAACAGATCTAAGGTGGAAGATTTTTCGGGACATTTTATGTTTGGTCTGGTGGGAGAATCGATAAGTTGTGTTAGATTGAGAGATAGGCAACATTCCTTGAATTTATCACAGAGGGGGGTCGACTTATTCCAGTCAATGTTGAAATCTCCTGCCATAACAATCTCATTGTGTTTTAAATTTCCTATGAATTCAGTCAGGGAGGATAGAGCTTCAGGTGTTGCGGAGGGGGGACGATAACAACCTACAACAGTTAAGGGCTGACCTCCTTTCAAACTGATGTTCACAGCTAAAGCCTCAAACTGGTTTGCGATTGTTTTTTTAGATGCAATCCTGGCAGCCAAAGAGTCTCTGATGTAAATAGCGACTCCACCTCCCTTTTTATTACGATCACAACGATAGATCTTAAATTCATTGATTGCCAGGTCATTTTTCAAAACAGATTTTTTGAGCCAAGTTTCAGAGATAACGATCACATCTGCCCCAGAAGAACTGATTAGGATTTTCAATTCATCAAGTTTTTTTATGAGGCTACGAGCGTTTACATGCAGGAAATGGAGACCTGAATTATTTTTAAACTCACTAGGAGTACTGTAGTTAATGGAGGGCCCTGGGTTGGGCTGAATCCCTGAGATCAATAACAACATTAATATCAGACATTTACTTGACTTCTTTGTCAATGATGTGTAGTTACAGGAGTTAACAGTGTGACATTTTGCACCCATAATTGAACCATGAGAAACATTGATGAAGATACGATCATTCAGAACCCAAAAACAATGAAAGTTGCAGTGATGGGCAGATCCAGATGTGTTGATAAGATTCAGTGATTCCAGGTAGTCTGAGAACTGAAAATAATGACAGTAATATGAATGATGCAGAAAAGTCTCAGACCATAAAGCGTCACAGATTAAGTGGACAAACAATTCCGTTGAGGAGGCCCAACTATAGTTTGTGTGAGAGGGGATCCAGCCCCCCTGTGAATATGAATGGATGTGGCCCTGGTTAACACAAGCTGGATCCAGAATCAACGGGTAGAAACAAGCAATTTGCAGCAAACAGCAGAGTGTGGTGCCAGAAAAGCCTCCTAAAATTAAAGGCATGATTGTAGCCTGTATCAGGACAGCAAAGGAACAACAGCGTGAACAGCACCAAACAACAGCGACAGCAGCTCCTGATCCTCAGCGGCACACTTTTCTCTCCGCCCGTCTGATCCACAATTAGCTCCCAACAGTGTGAAACAGGCACCACCAAACAGCGACGATCACCAAACAGCGACGATCACCAAACAGCGACGATCCTGATCCTCCGCGCTTCACTTTCTGCTCGTCTGATCCACAAACAGCTCTCAACAGCTCACAACGGTGTGAAAAACAGGCATCAAAACAGCGACGATCCTGATCCTCCGCGCTTCACTCTACGCTCGTCTGATCCACAAACAGCCCACAACAGTGTGAAACAGTCACCAAACAGAGAAGATCCTGATCCTCCGCGCTTCACTCTCCGCTCGTCTGATCCACAAAACAGCCCACAACAACGAAATGAGGCTCTTTAAAGTTATCTGCAGCAGGTAAGATGTTTGTTGTTGAGCTCACAACAACAAATGAGGCTCTTTAAAGAGTTATCTACAGCAGATAAGATATTTGTTGTTGTTGAGGTATTGGTCTCTTCAAAAATGAGGCTCTTTAAAAAGTTATCTACAGCAGGTAAGATGTTCGTTATTATTGCTGCTATTGCTGCTCTCTTCTTCAGCCTTCAGCCTCTTCAGAATGAAAAAACCACCTCCAGAAAAAACCACCTCCAGAAAAAACACAGCAAGTCTTACCAGAGGGCTGAGACCTCTCAGCTCCAGAAATTATTTCAGCAGCAGTTCATCCGCGGGTCCTTCAGATGAACGCGCGTGTGAGCAGAATGAGCACAAAGCAGAGAGCGCAGCTCCAGCTGCAAGCATCCCCACGGCCGCGCGCGCAGATGGGCTCAGGCTCCACGGAGGTAAACAGACTTTAATGTGGATTAAAGACGGTGTCCCCACAGCCAGTTCGATTCGGTTCTGGTCCAGTCAGAAACACCTCCCCCGATGCTCACGAACCAGGTACGTTATCTTCCCCCCACGCCACGAGGTCAACAAAGGACAGCAGAAAAAATCAGCATAGTCTGAAAACTTCCCTGCAATCTTGTTGAAACCAGGAGAACCACAGGAGAACCGCAGGTCCAGGTGCAGGTGGGACGTTCAAACGGGCCAATGAGAGTGGCAGAAGAAACACCGGGTCTTCGTGGGCGGCTCTCCGGCTTTGGGGCTCACCTGGCCGGGCAAGGTAGCTCAGAATGACCGGTGAGGTGAAAACGTCCGAACCTGGTCCGACAGAAATTTTTTTGAACGGTCCCGTCCGGCTCTCTGAGTTACTGAACACCGAATTCAGATGGAAGATGGACCAGCTTTGGTCCAATTCGAAAAACGGGTCAGTTAGATGATAAAAATACTCAGAGAGACCAGAGGTGCTGCCGCTCGTTGAGGGACCCTTGTATAACAGATTTTAAAACAAAAACTATTCTCATCTGACATGTTCTACTGTTAACATGAAATGCTGAGATGACTCAAACTGGTTTATTTATTATCACCATTTAATTGTATTTATTTTTAATAAAATAAGCAACGACAGCTCTGAGTATTAACTGATATCTTCAAATCTGATGCATCCTTGTTTAGAAAGGAACAATGTTAAATTGTACTTTTGTTGCCTTTTTATCAGGCCATCAACAACCATCAGAAAAGGAGAATTGATCATCTTATGTGTCAGATGTATCTGTGGCTTTAGAACTAAACATAACTGAAAGTGCATTAACGCATTTTTATTTAAAAAAAAGTTTGCATGAACATTTAAAATATATAAATCCTACTAAATGAGCATTTCCATCATGTCTGAAGATTACTATACATATTTAGTAACTTGCCGGTTTGGATGATAATAATCTGGTGGGTTTCCTTATTGAATCATGTTTTCTTATTTAGGACGTTTAAAACAAAATGTTTGTGCTGAGACACCACAGAGACGATGGTACCTGCAGGTTGTAAAGTTGTCTTCTGAGTCTTTTCAGTGCCAGCTGGAGGGACACCCGTGGAGGCAGCTTTTGCAGGAACAGATCCTGCAGCGTCGGTTTTTATCGCTGAGCCTTGGTTCTGAGAGCTCGTTTGAGAAAGCATACTGGGACCGGGTAGTCGGCCCGTGACGTGGGCTGCAAGGCGATTGGCTGGATGCAGAGAGCCAATGTCTCCAATAGCCAGTCTGGCATAATTGTAGTGTTTGCCATTTACCTAAAAATAAAAAATATATTATGAACTTTAATAAATGTAAAAAATGAACATTTCTTGAAAAATGTGATTTTCTGTTAATGTAGCTGGATGTAAAAACAACATTAAAGTTTTTAAGTACTTGACTTTCATTAGAGAGAACTTCAATAGACTTGGGCCATTTTTAAGAGGGATTCAGTGGAAAAGTTGTAGAAAATAAAGTCTTACCAGCTACAGATGGTCAGTGTTTCTACACTTTTCACTCGTTAAGACTCAAATATTCTGTCAATTTTTAGTATTTTTTTTGTAAATCAAAATATATGTAAATTTATTGTAATTGGTAGTTTTTGTGTATGCTTATGTTTGTTCCTTAAATTATTTTAAATTGAATAAAAATAATAATCAAAAATTGAGACACTACTACAGACAAAATATTTCTGATCAGGATTTTACACATTACCTTTACTCCAGCATGCTAAACTGACAAAACATGTACCGGTATTTATATTTAATATCTACAGTTAACCAAGAGTGTAAGCAAGCACTGATTGAAGTCATTGTATTTTTTTTTTTATAAATAGTAGACACAACAAAGAATGAACAGTTTTTGCCTATTTCTATTTCTGCAAGTTCTCAGCTCCAGTGGTAAAACCAAAGAAAGAAATAAGTGGAAACTTCAGTGTGGGAAAATACTTCCAGAAAATTTAGGTTTATTTTATTTCATTTGGGGCTGCAGTAGCTTGGTGGTCAGCGTCGCGGTCTTGTAATCCTGACGCTGCCGGTTCAAGCCCAGGTTGCGTTAGGCAAAAAAAATAAGCCAAACCTTTCATGGGAGTTCACTCAAGGCCCCTGAAGAAGGGAGCAGCCGCAGAAACTTACTTTATTTAATTGAATTGTATTTATTTATTTTTTTATGAAATAGGCAACATCTTAAAATAAACTTTCCCACCCCCATACTCTTGTTTCGATACTTATCCAGACCTGGAAAACACTTAAATCCAACCCTAGACTTTTCAAATCTGTGCTGAAACCCTGGATCGCTGAACAGTAACCAAGAGTTAAATCCTTACATGATGCTGATTATTGGCTGGTCCCAGTAAAGCCTAAACTGGATCGCTGTAGTTTTAAAATACAGTAGTCCTTTGCTACTTCGTGGTTCGACTTTTGTGCACAGTGATTGCTGGACATGGGCACCACCAGTGACCCCCGCGACCCGAAAAAGGAAGAAGCAGGTAAAAGATGATAGATGTATCGCCAGTCAAAAGAACTACACTACCCAGAAACCAACAGTGACTCCAGTCAATGCTTTCTGCCCAAATGGAGGGAAAGTTTTGCAACACAAAGTCAGAAGTAACTATCTATTGAGCTCACAGAACTGGCAGGAAAGTCACAAATTGTCCTGAAGCTCAATTATCCACGTGTGCATCAACCTGAATGAGGTGGGCTTCATTGCTGCAAGGTAGGGCTGCAGAACCAGAACCGAGCCCGACCGGAACCAAGCTCGCTACTGTTCTGCTGAGCTGGTGAGCAAAATGTTGCAGTGCTGTATAGTGCATATACCGTATTTTCCGACCTACAAGTCACAGTTTTTTAAACTAATTTACATGTCCTGTGACTTATGGGGCGAAGCGACGTATTTATGGATTTTTTCCCATATTTTTAGACCAATTTTTGGCTGAGATATGACAGTTTCCATTCATTCTGACGAAAAAATGGAGCAGTACCACTTTCGGCTGCTAGGGGCAGCAGTTCCACTTTCGGCCGCTAGGGTCCACCGACCGTTCCCAGCTCATGGGTCTGAAAAAAGCCTCCTCTGCTCGGACTCACTGTGTCGCAGCCCGGCCTCCTGAACTTTGGAGGTAGGTCTGAACTAATGTTTGTTAGCAAAATATCTCAAGAACCACATGACAGATTTTGATGAAACTTACAGAAAGTAATCACTGGATGGATATTTACAACCCATTAGCTGTAGGAGATGTTTGAGCTAAAATTCGATTTATTTATAATTTATTTTCATGACCGTTTGGAAGACGTCAAAGCGAAACAATTTAAATCCAGTAGATTTGACCATTACGTGAATTTATTAAGGAAAGGTCAGGAACACTTGTGCTATAATGTCAGCTAAGAAATATATTTTTTAAAGTGTTTATCTTGCTAAATTTTAAATTGTTGCTAAATTGTAAGTGTTTATCTTGCTAAATTTTAAAGAAATGAAGCCGTCCCACCCGCGCGCGTGCACGTGGCAAAACTACTTTTTTAAATCCAGCTGATTTGACCATTTTGTGAATTTATTAAGGAAAGGTTAAGCTCAGACACATCTTTATTATAATTTTCAGCAAACAAATAATTGTTTTTACCGTGTTAATCTTGTAAAGTCCTTCGGTGCTCGCTCGCTCCAGTGGCCGCCATATGCAGCAGGGCGGTGACGCGTAACATACGCGACACGTCAGCGGTGACGCATCATAGATGCGACGTATACGGAGGTGCGACACGTTTATGGATTTTTCCACTTTATTGGACACAATTGGACTAATGCGACATATAGGGCGGTGCGACTTTTCACCCGGAAAATACGGTACGTATGCTGTTAAAATAGGTTTGAGTTTACAACAGCTCAAGAGTGTGGGATGGGTTTATAAAGCCTAAAATAGCCTAAAATAAATGTGTTCCTATTTGGTGGTTTTCACCTATCGCGGGTGGTGTGGAACATAAACCCTGCAATAATCGAGGGACTACTGTAACTCCAACTTCTAAAGAATTCGCAACAGTTCATGCAAAGGGTAATTTAGTAGGGCTGGGTGATATCAATATTTTAAAAATATTGAGATAATTTCATATATACGAGTAGACTATATCAATACAAACAATATAGTGTTATAATTGAAAATCCAAAATCAACGCAACCCCCTCCTTCTCATTGAATAAAAACCCAGTCCCTCAACCTTGAATGCTCCACCTGCTTCCTGCTTCTTCGGGAGATGGGCGGGAGACATTTAGCACAACAAGTAACCACGGGAGATATGAAGAGGAGCTGAGCTGCTGAGCAAAAAGAATAACAATGGCTGTCCTTCAGGGATGGTTTGGATTTAAATTGTAACAAGCAGCAGAAAAATTATTTCTGTAGACAATGTCGAAAACAAGTCCCGAAAAAAGGTCGGCACTACAAATCTTTTTCACCATTTAAAACAGCACTATAAGTGGAGTACAAAGCATGTGCGAAATGCAGCTGCAGGCCCAACAGACTTCAGCCTCCGTCCCTGAAACAAACCACGGGTCAGACTCATTTAGCTGTGCTGTGCCTTATAAGACGAAAAGTGAGGTTGCGCAACATTAATAAAGCCGTGGCTTATCATATTGCTAAAGACACAGTCCTTAGCGGCTAACATTTTAGCCGTCTTGTTCCACAGTTAAGACTGGGACCGTGCCTTTATCGTTATGATATGGTGCTGCTTAATGTCGCACCACCTCTCTGTTCCTCTCATAAGGCACAGCACAGCTAAATGAGTCTGACCCGTGGTTTGTTTCAGGGAAAGAGGCTGAAATTTGTTGGGCCTGCAGCTGCATTTCACACATGCTTCCTAACGTCATGAAGGCAGCTGTTTTTTTTTTAATATAAAAATAAATGTCTAAAAAACAAACCTTAATATACAGTATGTAGTTTATTTTTTAGACATTTATTTTGTATAGTTACAGCTGTTTGCTAATAAATGTGCCTGTGTGACAACTGAGACAAAGCTTTGACTCTGAAATATATTTTTATTACTTAATGGGAAGAAAAAGATATTGAGATATATATTGTATATTGCCATTTATCTCAAAATATCAAAATATTAATTTTGGTCCATATCGCCCAGTCCTAGTAATTACTATATTTTCCGCCTGATAAGTCTCACCTTTATATAAGTTGCTTTGTCCAATTATTGGCAATAAATTGGAAAAATCCATAAACATGTTGCACCTTTATTTAAGTCGCATATATTATGCGTCACAGCTACGAAACACGTCAGCGCCTCATTTGCCCTGCTGAAAATGGCGGCCACAGAAGCATGCACGGAAGGACTTTTCACAAGATTAACACAATAAAAACAATTATTTGTCTGCTGAAAATTATAGCAAAGATGTGTCTTAGCTTAACCGTTCCTTAAAGGACAACACCCACCATGACACTAACAATTCACCATATTGTACAATTACTGTAATTTATTATTAGGTCTATTTTCATTTTTGCATTTGGGCCAGGCGAGGGTTAAAAAAAAAAAAAAAAAAACCACTCCCGAATGAATCCGGAAACCTGGCCGAAGAGTCCCGAAGGGTCATGCCTTTTGTTACATTGATCTCCACCCAGAAGGCAGAAGGTAGGAGTGAGTTTCCATGGAGGTTTATGAGAGAGAGTGGTAGTTAAAACAGCATATTTCCTGGTGCATTTGTGTGTATCGGTATATGGACCAGCGCTCTGATTTTATTTATTATTTATTTTATAACACCGCTGCGGACCTTTTGCTGCTCTCATTCATTCTGCCCCTGAGGAGCGAGCCGCGAGCCGCGCGGTCTCTGGCTCCTCGTTCCGCTGGTCACCTTTGAAGTTCCTCGTGCCGGTGTAATTTGCTCCCTCGAGTGTATGTACTGTATTTGCTCTCGTCAGCCTTGTTGCGGGGAGCACAGGTCGGGAAGCACGCGCGCGCGCAGAGCCCAGCTGAGCGGCTGGCTGCCTTTCTGATCACGGGGCGAGAGAATAAAAAGTCGATGCGGAAATGAATGAATTTGTCGCGATCAAACGAATTAAACTAGTATGTCTAAGTGGATGCTCGCTCAGAATATGAGTGAGCGACAGCAGGATTAATCAACAGGCAGCTTTAGGGAATATTTAAAAATGCTTCCTTTTTCTTTTCCTCTGCTCGCCTGTAACTCCAAGGCGTCACTTTGGTGACGTGAATGCCCAAGTGAATGCCCATATATGGAGAGGGGCAGATTTTCCCGGAGCTGCATGCTAAAATCTGCTATAAATCATGAAATAACACATTTAGTGTTATTTCTCCACAATATAAGTAAACGCTCCTGTATTATTTTTAAATAAACTAATAAATATTAATGGCGATGCAATTTGAAAACATGGTGGGTGTTGGGCTTTAATAAATTCACGTAATGGTCAAATCTGCTGGATTTAAATTGTTTCGCTTTGACGTCTTCCAAACGGTCGCGCGCTATGAAAATAAATGATAAATAAATTGAATTTTAGCTCAAACAACTCCAACAACTAATAGTTTGTAAATGAACACCAAATAATTACTTTCTGTAAGTTTAAAGAAAATCCGCTGTGTGGTTTATGAGCTATTTGCTAAAAAATACAAGGAAAAAAAACCAAGCTTACTGCGACACATTTACGTCTATAAAACATCAAATTTTATCTCAAACATCTCATAAAGCTAGTCAGTTGTAAATGTCCATACAGTGATTACTTTCTGTAAGTTTGATAAAAATCTGTCCTGTGGTTCTTGACTTATTTTGCTAACAAACACTGAGCTAACAGTAGTTCATACCTCCAGAGCAGGAGGCCGGGCAGCGACAGAGTGTGTCCGACCAGAGGAGGCTGCCTTCGGACACATGAGGTGGGAACGGTCGTGTACCCTAGCGGCCGAAAGTGGTACTGCACCATTTTTTGCCAAAATGAAAAACGGTCATATCTGAGCCAAAAATTGTCTAAAAATATGGGGGAAAAATCCATAAACAAGTCTCACCTCTCTATTAGTCGCAGGGCATGCAAATTAGGCAAAAAGGTACGACTTATAGACTGGAAAATACGGTATTAACTTTACAATTTTACATAAGAACTTAATGTTGAGTCAGATTTTTTTTCTTTAAGAAACATGAAAAAACAACAGTTTTAGATTTCAACTCAGTAAAACCACCAATTCCCTAGTTTTCTTACCGCTGTAGTTTTTTTTGGACAAAACCTAAACTTACAGTTTTCACGCTTAGGTCAATTTTTTTTGTTACGGTTCTTTGAAAAGATACCTCCACAAGTCCAGATGCTTTGTAGCCAATGGGTTTTTTCCTAGCACTCAGAGAGCCGGCAGGTACAGCACCTCTCAGGAAGGGCGTGACGCCGTACCACAGCTCTGGATCCTCAACCAACTCATCTTCCTCCTCTGCATCAACACTCTCATCACTGTTATAGTCATACTCAGAGTTGTCTTCTGCTTCACAGTCACTGACATGGGTTGGTTTACTGATCTGGACCTAGGAGCATGTGGAGAACAAATTTAATTTAGTCCAAACTTGAAACAAATGTAGACACTATAATACTCTGTAAAGTATTTATAGTAATATTCCTGTTAGATAACAATTATTGACAAGAAAGGTGAGCACACCCTGTAGGTGATGAGTGAGCCGCTGGGTTTCTGCAGGGTGACTTTAGAGACTGGGATGATGCAGTAAGGTCCAATGAAGAAACGCTGACAAAGCCGATTCCGATTCATTCGTTCACACAAACCTTCCAGGACCATTTTACGGTCCCTCTTCCACTGACACAGTGAGCGTATCTGGATCTGCTTCCTAGTTTCTTTTTCATTAAATGTGCTTTTCTGAGAACATTGTCCTTCTGAGGGGACAAAGAAGATGAACAGAAATGAACATCATAAAAATCTAGAATGAAACAGATAAGACAGAGTCATTTTCTTTACCTGCTTTAGAACTTATCAATGCAGGTCTGTTTTTAGATTCGTTATGAGATAAGTTTAGAGGGTTTGTTGCATCCTTTGGTCCAAGATTAGCAGCAGAGAGCTCAGACTCCAAGGTGAGTACAGGAGGAGGCTGGCTGTTGACCGGTCTAACACGAGCGCAGGTCATCTTGCTTTCCAGATACCTGTACACGGGATCCTTATCCTCTTCACGTATCTGAAATTAGGATTTCAATTAAAGACAATAAGAAAAAGACAGAACAAAACAATACATCACACCTTAAATAAATATATTTCAAGAAAAACTTTATTTTACCAGTGGCGGTGGATTGGATGCACAGCGTTTTTGGACTTGTGCTGGGACCAAAGATTTTTTACTTTTAGGAACATTAAGTGATTCTGGATCTGGATCACAAATGTTGAGTTTCCACAGTTTAGTAGCACTGAAACCCAGGTGAGACTGGGCTGTCGGCTCCGTGTTGGTCATAGCTGGGGAGGGACAAAAAGCCTTGTGTTAACGTTTTAGAAGTCAATTAGAAATAAAAAGCCACAAAAAAAAAAAATATGGAAAAAACAACAGAACTAAAACAAAAATTATTATTAGTTCTGTAGGAGTTTAAAAAAAACTATAATAAAGAGGTATACTGTATTAAAATGAAAGTATGCTGTGACTTTGGCATTTACAATGANGAACCGCAGTGGCTCAGACAAGACCAGAGTACGGACGATTTAAAAAGGGGGGCGCACGTCCTAAAGATAAGAAAGTCCAGGATGCCCGCTGGGACTATGAACCGCAGTGGCTCAGACAAGACCCAGAGTACGGAAAACGATTTCAAAAGGGGGGCGCACGTCCTAGAGATAAGAAAGATGGTCACAAAAGTATACCATATCACAAAAGGGGGTCCGAACAGGAACCCCTAGTTCAAGGACAAGCCCCTCCTGCCCCTCGAACGGAACAGTCCGAGACCGGCAAAAAATCACAGAAGTTCCAGAAAAAAGGCAACATACCTCTAAGCTCTGAGGAGATAGTGGACATAAGTTGGTTGTTTGAAAACTTGAATGATACAGAGGATGACCGAACTGGTACAATGCGTGACATTGTCTTTGATAACTCAGCGCACACAAATAACCAGCTGCGCAAAGCAAAGATTGAATTGATACACCGTCGTCTCAAAGGCCCTCTGACCTCGGAAGAGGTAGAGGACATACGTCGATTGTTAAAAGAGTTGGATAATACTAGCAAGAATGAACAAGATTTTCAAACTGACATACAACGAAATGTTGGTACCAGCTGGAACAGTGACTCAAAATGGTTTAAAGGGAGCCCCGCCCCTAAAGCACCTCAGATTGAAAAGTCTGAGACAAGCAACGAACCACAAAAGGTAGGTGTTCACTCTCTAAGAGACCCACAACGGTTCAGATCGAACCAGGTGGGTGAAAACCAAGGTCCATCGGTGGGTGGACTTCAAAAGAAATTGAAGTATGAGGACCTATACTCATGTAACTATGCGTGGTCCCAACAGAAACCCCCGAGCCTTGGAACTGCACCTCCCGCGCCTCGAACAGAACAGTTCGAGACAGGCAAAGAGTCACGAATGTCCCGGAATAATGGCCCAACACCTCTATGCTCGGAAGAGACAGAGGAAGTAAGTAGTTTGTCAGTAGATTTGAATGTTACTGTGCTTGACCAACCTGATACAATGAGTGGCGTTATCATTGATAATGACACTATCAACATTGACCAACCTGGAGCGATGTGTAGCACTGTCTTTCACAAAGACTCAGAGCACACAAATAACTCAGCGCACACTACTACCAACATTGCCATGGATGTTGACAGCAAACCAATTGCTGACACACAACAACATCCTGAAGGTCATGATGCTGACAGCCAACAAGATGCTGACAGTAAACAAGATTACACAGACAGAGTCACACGTGAACAGAAACGTGGGCCAAGACCTGTGAGGTTTCTGTGTAACTTTATACAAAGGGGGGTGGCTAAGAAAGCTTACCTGCCTATCACACTGGAAGGTGTCCTTGAGCGTGAAGCCCTCCTGGATGGCAGTTCTGATATAACTATTATGTCGGCCAAGCTGTTCGAGGAGCTGAGGACCGCCGCTAACGGTGTTGACAGGCAAATACCCTTTGAGAAATGTGCTATTGAGCTACAGGGTCTCGCAGAGACGAGAACAACCCTAACAGCTATGGCTATGGTTCACATGCAGATTGGCGAAATGACACTACGCCACCCGGTGTACGTGTCTAAACTTGACTCATTCCCATTTTTGGTTGGCCAAGATTTTATAAACCGCTTCGACGCGATTATAGATTATGGTCAACGGAAA
This sequence comes from Garcialebias charrua, assembly GCA_038048925.1. NCBI lineage: Eukaryota > Metazoa > Chordata > Actinopteri > Cyprinodontiformes > Rivulidae > Garcialebias > Garcialebias charrua. The sequence goes on from JBBPBX010068190.1 coordinate 12,795, forward strand.
ATGTGGAGCACAGTGAGAAAACCCCTGCCAATAAAAGTGCCTCCTAGTTGTGATACAGACTGCCTAACCGCAGGTACCGCAGAGGACACAAGGGACTGCTCATCCGAGGACGAGAGCCCGGTAAGTGAACCTTCAACTACAGGTGAGACAGAAGAGACCCAAAAGTTGGACCAAACTCTGGCCCAACAAGAGAACCTCCTCTGTGAGCTGACACATTCAGCACTCCCTGACCACTGCCTACCACAGGTAGTGAAAGGTGTTGAGATCCAAGGATCCCACACCGAAGACGCTGTACTGTCCTCTGGGACAGGTAATTCGGCAATCAACCAAGCTTTCGATGAAACCTTGGTTCAAGGGCATCTGAGTCCAGAAAATGACAGTCATCCAAACGCTGACAGTCACTTGGACATCATTGTTGCAGATTACGAGGACCCCTCATCAGACAAGAAGGGGGCAAACTCACATTACCTACACAGGTAGAGAAAGGTGTTGAGATCCAAGGACCCCACACCGAGGTTGCTGTACTGTCCCCTGGGACAGGTAAATCGGCTATCAACCAAGCTTTCGATCAAACCTTGGTTCAGGGACATTTGTGTCTAGAACTAGTCAGAAATGACATAGTCTTTACAGACTCAAAGAGCCTTTCTTCAGTCAAGACGTGGGAAGACATACACAACGACAGTGACCCGTCGCAGTCTGTACAATCAGACGCACCTGCGACTGCACCGACGGTTGTGACACACCTGAATTACACGGAAAGAGGTAAACGTAAGAAGATACGTTGGCCGAAACCTAAACGATTCCTGTGTACCGTCTTCTCTCAGCTGCGCGAACAGCTTAAACTAAACGGTGGCATCCTAACTTGTGCCCATGGACGGACGTCCTCACCTGTGCTCGTGGTCCCCCATGACCAAAGGGGGGTGATGTTAGGCCATGCCAAAGACAAAGATTTGAATGTACACCTCAGAAACACTTTTGCTTTCGCCCAGAAAAACCTGGAAAGATCCGCTGAAGGACGTAAGGCGTACTATGACCAGAAGGCCTCTCACAATGAACTCCAAGTGGGAGACAGAGTCTGGTACTATACGTTCGCCCCAGCAACCGGGAAAGGAGGGTCCGAGACCGGAACTCTCGCCCGCAAACTAATGCCCAGGTGGACTGGACCTCATCTGATAACAGACAAAGTGTCCTCAGTCGTCTACGAAATCAAAATCAGCAAAGGCCGCAAAGAGCCAATTGCTAAATGGGTACATCGAAATCAGATCAAACCTTACAAGGCGTTCAATGACTCCACAAAAGACAAAGATCTCACAAACCTCACCGACTTCATGGGATAATAAGGTCGTCCAAACACAAGTTAGTAAATAAACTAATCAGGTTTAAACTACCGTACTTTCCCACCCTATAAGTCACATTGTCCAACTTGAACTTAGAAACGCTAAGCCTAAAATCCACAACAAAAAACTAACCTTAACAACTGTTTAAATCCACGAGATTTAATTTGACCTCGGTCATAAAGTTGAGACCCGTTTTTCTTGTGTGTTGCACTTTGGAATCTGACGACAAGAGTGTGTCGAAGCAGTGAAACGTTGTTTCCTTGTTGTTTAGTCATTACTGTTGTCATTAGTTGAGATATTGTTTGGTTCTGAACACTCCCAGCCAAAAAGGTTTTGTATTAACATTGGTTAATGAATGATATGGATTTAACTATGCCAACATGCAGTTCGTTTTGTTAAATCTCAATCGTTGAAGAGTCAATGTAGTTTAAAGCTACTTAAGGTACCATAAACTACACTGGTCTCACAATTTCTAAATTGAACCGATTCGATCGTTTCTATTCTAGATTATCTATTCATTTTGATGAGTCTCGCCATAGACTTCAAAATTTACTAGGAATACCAAATCTTGCGTCGTTCGTCTAAAAGACAACAGACATTTAGATCAAACTATATTTCATTTTTATTTTAGTTTAACCTAAACTAAGTAATGAATGGAGGAATAGTTTGGAATTAGAGGCCTTCGTTACAGAAGCCCTCCAAAATTTCATAGGTACGATCCCTATATCTAATTTTACAGAATTGATCCACCCCTTAATTGGTAATTGTAGCTGATCTAAACCATGATAGCTTACATACCAGGTGCATATAGGTAGGGCCTAATGTAAAATCCCAATCATAAGCCCACCTAAAAAACCACATAATTGCATGACACATAGAACCAGAGTGGCACTGACTGGAAACCAACCAGCCAACAACCTTCGATGTGGGGACCTGCAGCTCCAACGCTTGGTCTTCAACCTTCATCCAAGGGTCGCCTCCTCTGCGTCAATCGAGGGATCCCCTCTACATGCTGATTATGAAAACAATTGTTGCTGTCCACTTTTTAAACACCTGTGTATTTTTGAACTGTTCCAAAGATGACCCTTACTGACCTCTCAGTAAAGCAAGACATTTACTACAAATCAATTCCATTAGTTGTAATCTGAGAATATAGTCACCAAAAGAGACTATTTCTATCTTTGATTTTATTCTAATGTGATCAAAAGAATAACTTTTGTCATTTTCATGATGTGTGCTTTTAAGCTGTGTTATTCTGTAAGAAACATTACTGTGTCACTCCTGCTGTGTTAAAGTTGAAGTCTCGGGTCACATAGACCCGATGGTTTTGTTTAGAAAGTCAGAAGACAGTTAATCCGTTGTTTTTCATGAGCAGGGCTCCAGCTTTATCTGTCTTTTCCTAAACAAATCTCCCTCTGCTCTGGCTGTAACCTTGGGTCGTGATAACATAAGTGAACTGCTCAACTGGTCCGTGGACCAATGAAAGAGACACAAGTCTCATCTCTCATCTCATGATCTTTTTTAAGTTCTAAGTTTTGCTGAACGCTAGAAAGTCTGCAAGAGTTTGGAAGGAACCAGAAGGTTCCTGAGAGTTTCTGGGAACTTCAAAGAGATGTGAACCTTTCCCAAAGAGCTGGGGTACGTTTGGTCAAGAGCTAACGACCTTCGTCTTCAGCTAAGGACTGATAACCTGCTGTTATGAGTCCACGTCGAATGAGCATAAGCTCAAAACTTTGTTATTCCTTCCTGGAATAAGTTATCTTGAGCCAAAAACCACGACTGCCACGGCTTCTGCCGACGAAAGCGAGTATCACCGACACCGACAAGGTAAACACGTGTGGAGTCCAGCTTGGACTTGCGGGACCGACGACTCGTCAGTCCAAGGCTGATCACAGCTCTTTACCAGAACCGAGGCGGACGTCTTAAGGTAAAGGAGCCGCTGTTTGCTTGCTGGAGGTGTGATGATATCTTAGCTGGACGCGTATGGAAGAGTGTCATCTGGTTTCATAAATGCAAGATAAACTTCCTCTCTTAACCTCCCAATTCTTCTTAAATCTTTCCTCCTCTCCTTTCCCTCAATTCTAAGCTGGAAACTATTTTAAGCTAAAGAGCCCTCAGACTAAATATGTTTAACATCCAGTATTGAAGTCTGTTGTGTTAAATTTAAGTGTGCTGACGTATTAAATTGAAAGAAAGTGAAATCATATCAATCAAGTGTAATGGTGTTAATTTAGTGATTTATTTTAAATAAATGGTAGTGTCGCCTGGCATACCAACTAAGTTAACGTGTCCATTGTCACTCTATAGCTCTGTTTATTTATCCATCATAAAGATCACAGAAATATTGGGTAAACTGAAAAAGAAAAGAATCCGTGAAATTACTATTCAATCTGAATAAGTAAATTAATTAAGGTAAAGAGGTCAGTATTAATATTGACCTCCTCATAATCCTTTACACATGTCATGGATACTCAGCTACCACACACCTCTACACTTTACCAATATCCCCAATATGGTGCCCCTACAACCTCAACTTTAATGGTTTGCAGATGATCAAAGCTCTTCACAGCCTATCATGCTTTATCAATGCACAACCCAGAACCCACTGCATTCCTCAGTAAAGGACTATTAATCTTTGAATAATTTATTTTCGCCTTTCATATTTCACCTGTAGAGTTTTAAACTAAAGTATCTTCTTATGATGAGAGTCATAGCCGCTTTGGGTAAATTTTAATACTAGCATTCTGTGATATCTCATGCAAAATTTTAGAATAGAGACAGTGACATTTTTAATGCAATTAATGTTTTTAATCAGAGTTCAGAGTACCAAAATCCAGAATAATTCACAGGAGATTGGGTTAAAAATTAAAAATATTTACTTACAGTGTGGAAAGAAAGCCCCAGGGAAAGGGGATTTGTAGGACAACAGGAGGTGATTTTAGGTTAGTGGATAAACTTGACATTATTGTTGTTCAGAAATGATTACTGGAACATTTTTAGAAGTGTATTCTTCTTTACAAGTCCCGAGAAGAAGTGTCAACAGGATTCCAGATTTACAGTGGGACATAAAGGCTCCGGCAAAGCTGAGCGTACTAATAATAATAATAATAATAATGAATCCAATTTATAACGCACTTTTCATTAATGAAAATCTCAAAGTGCTACAAGGAGCAACAGAATTAAATGACAATAAACAAATAAAACAATTAAAATCAATAACAATATCAGCTAAGATCAAAAGTAGAATCATGAGGAGGTAGAGTATGCTTGGTCGAAAAGAAAGGTCTTCAAGCCGCTCTTAAAGTCAACCACAGACTGTGGGGCTCTTAGACAGTCAGGAAGAGAGTTCCACAGGCGGGGGGCAGCCACACTGAAAGCCCGGTCTCCCATGGTCCTTAATTTGGTTCTCGGAATGTGAAGGAGATTGCTGTTCTGTGACCGCAGCGAACGGGTGGATGAGTATGGAATAAGAATATCCTTCAGATAATCTGGTGAAGTTCCGTGTAAGCATTGATGTGTAATGAGAGCAGTTTTGTACTGAATTCTGTAGGTGACAGGAAGCCAATGAAGGTTATGGAGAATGGGCGTAATATGTTCAAATTTACGAACTCTCAACAAGATCCTTGCTGCACTGTTTTGAATATATTGAAGTTTCTGAAGGTTTTTGCCAGGGATTCCAATAAACAGGGAGTTGCAGTAGTCGAGCCTGGAGGAGACAAAAGCATGGACGAGCTTCTCAGCATCGGAAAAAGTTAGGGATGGGCGAAGTCTGGAGATGTTTCGAAGATGGAAGAAGCAAGTTCTAGCTGAAGCCGACGAAGAGTGTGCTTTTCCTGGTTAAAACACATCAAGATAATACCTCTCCACATCCTCCATTTTCTTTCATCCTCCATTTTCTCTTCCCTGAAACTTTATATCTTTTGCCAGTTAACTAAACTTTAAGTTTATTGTGCCAGCAGAGTATGAGTTAATAATAATAATAATAATAATAATGTCTTTTCCTGTCATCTGCGTATGTTTCCCATACACAGACGAAATTCGCCTCTGCATTTAACCCAACCACCTACCAGGTGGTGCAGTGAGCAGCCATAGAGAGCGCCCGGGGAGCTGGAGAATTAGATGTGCACTCATAGACACCCCAAGGTGTGTAGTGGCCGGGACGCGAACCCGCGTCCTTCGGGTCCCAAGTCAAAAGCCCTGCCACTACACCATCTTGGCACACCCATAACTTGTGTTCTGTTGTTCCTATGAAATTACGGATGCGTAAAAAATCTGTGCTGAAGTAAATTACAGGAAACCTGATCACTCAACCATGTACATATGTTGTGATGTAATTTATGATTCTGTTAAATAAATGGTTCAGTCCTGCTGTACCAACATAAGTTAACATTTCATGTCTTTACATATCACCTCCAAGGCACAGATTTATTGGTATTAAACTGAAAAAGAAAGAACTCGTTTAATTAATTATGTATTTTTGTGTCAATCTAAACACTGCCAATTTACATCTAAAATATAGGTAAGTCAGTAAACTGAGAAGCGCCTATATATTATTACACAAACCCAAAGCAAATTTTTATAAAGTTTTATTTATATATATAAAGTGGAGCATTAAGGCCAGCCATAATGCCCTTCTTGTCAAAGTAAATCTGTTGGGCTTAATCTTGACACTCAGACAATAATTCTGAGCACCACGATGCCAAACAGGACAAGGGAAGAAAAAAAAGAGAGAAATGTGAGCCTTGTGGTTATCAAGAAGTAGTAATAAGTAGTAGTAGTTGTAGTAGTAAGAAGTAGCAGTAGCAGTAAGAATTAGTAGTAGCAGTAGTAAGAAGTAGTACCGATAGCTGTTTTTTGTTTAGTTTTTAATGCCATTTTCTTTCATTCTTCTTTCATTTATTCTTCTCAGTTTACATGCTTTCTTTAATGATTGTCTTGATGCTGTCTTTATTGTCTACTGTTGTCATCATTCTTTGTTTAAAAAAAACAAGTCTCTCTAGTAATTGAGTCCCCGAGGCTCAATGGGACTAACCTGTATAAATAAAGGTTGAATGAATGCATGATGGTAGAA
>JBBPBX010068191.1:0-19202 GCA_038048925.1 Garcialebias charrua
TCTTTAAATTTGAATTTGTAAAGTTCCCCAATAAACAAATCTCCGGGTCTATTGGAATCACGGTGCCATGGATGTCTGATAATGTTTCACAAACCCCTTTCCAAAAATCCTGCAATTTAGAGCACTGCCAGGTAGCATGGAGGAACGTTCCTTCCTCCAAGCCACATCTAAAACAAAGATTAGATATACTCGAATTATATCTATGTAATTTTTGTGGGGTGATATATAACTGATGTAAAAAATTGAATTGTACTAATCTAAATCGAGCATTCAAAGTAGAGGTGAGACCCCCCCTGCACAAATCATTCCATAACTGCATCTCAATAGATATACCCAAATCCTTTTCCCATTTAATTCTGGAAGCATCCACACCAGATATAGTTAAAGTTGACATAAGTACTGTATACACCCTTGAAATTATTTTACTTAATGGCTGCTTAGCATAACACATTTCCTCAACTGGAGACATACACGGTAACTTCCAACTTCCTTTCTGATCAGTTCTTATAAAGTCACGAATTTGGAGATAGCCAAGAAAATCATTATTCGTCAATTTAAACGTATCTTTTAACTGTTGAAATGACATGAATACCCCCTTTTCATAACAGTGCTCCAGTTGACAGATACCCTTTTCCTGCCAGGATCTAAAGGTACCAGATTGGAGAATCTTCGGTAACAATCCATTTCCCCATAATGGGGATTTAGGGGAAAGAGAACTCTTTAGCCCAAACAGTTCCCGAATTTTAATCCAAATTTGGATCGTCTGAATTATTAATGGATTGTCAGTTTCCTTCTTAATAGTTTTATTATCCCACTTATAAAGCAAATTTAATGGCACCTCCTCTTTTATCTCTGTTGTCTCAATTTTGAGCCACGACGGATGAGCCTGCACTTCAAACATCTGTGCCAAGAACCTAAACTGAGCTGCATAATAATAGATTTGAAAATTAGGGAGCCTAAGACCTCCATCCTCATACTGCAGCGATAATTTATCCATGCTAAATCTTGGTGATTTACCGTGCCAAATAAACTTCCTAAATATTTTCTTAAGAGATATAAAGAATGCGTTTGGAATGTGAACTGGGAGTGATTGAAACACATATAGAAACCTAGGGAGGATATTCATCTTAATTACATTAATTCTACCAAATAATGTGAGAGGTAAGTCCATCCATTTTCCTAAATCCTCAGTCACCTTCTGAAGAAGACTAGGTAAATTTAATTTAAATACATTTTTGAGGTTACCATCTACATATATTCCTAAATATTTGAAGCCCTCAGGAGACCATTTGAAATTAGACACATTTTTAACTTTATTATGGTCATATACGGAAATCGGTAAAACCTCACTCTTTTCCAAATTAACCTTGTATCCCGATATTGAACTATATCTACCCAATAAGTCCTGAAGATGACAGAGAGAATATTCTGGATTAGTTAAAAATAAAATGATATCGTCTGCAAAAAGCGAAATCTTATGTATGTCCGTACCTATCTCAAACCCGCTAATATTAGAGTTTTTCCTAATGGCCTCAGCCAAGGGTTCAATAGCGAGCACAAATAGGGCAGGGCTAACTGGATCTCCCTGTCTGTTGCCCCTATACAACCTAAATGAGTCAGAGGTGATCCCATTGGTCACAACTCTAGCTTGTGGGGATCTGTACAGAGATTGTATCAAATTAACAAACCCGTCTCCAAAACCGAACTTCCTAAGGACCGAAAAAAGGTATTGCCATTCAACCATATCGAAAGCCTTTTCGGCATCAAGTGACACGGCTACACTCGGTATCTTTTTTTTATTAGCAATATGAATTATATCAAGCAATCGTCTCAAATTATCAGTGGAGAATCTATTTATAATAAACCCTGTTTGATCGGGGTTGATCAGTAAGGGTAAATACCTTTCCAATCTCTTTGCTATCATTTTTGTAACTAATTTATAATCCGTATTAAGGAGTGAAATTGGTCTATAGGAAGAACATTTTAAAGGATTTTTTCCTTTTTTATGAATGACCGTTATAACTGCCTGGGCAAAGGAATCCGGAAAACCTCTCTCTCTTCTTCCTTGCTCAAGAACATCCATCAAAAGTGGCACCAGAAGATCTTGAAACTCTTTATAAAACTCTGATGGGAAACCATCCTCCCCGGGGGATTTATTTCCCGGGAGTGATTTAAGAACCTCAAGTATCTCTGATCTATGAAAGGGTTTATCCAAATTATCCCTGCCCTCCTCTGATAGACGCGGCAATTCAATGGAGGATAAAAATGACTCGATTTCACCAGAATCCCCCTGAGATTGAGATGTATAAAGGTCTGAATAGTACCTTTTAAAAGACTCGTTAATTTCTCCAGGATTATATGTTATAACATTTTGGGGGTTTTCAATAGCGTTAATTGTTCGTTTGTTTTCCTCAGTTTTAAGTTGCCATGCCAATACTTTCTGAGCCTTTTCTCCAAATTCATAAAATTGTTGCTTACACCTGATTATTGCTCTCTCTGCTTGATATGTATTCCTATTGTTGTATTTTAGTTTCAGATTCACCAGTTCTCTGTACCTGTCTTTTGTTGGGGCAATTTGATAGGTTTTCTCAAGGTCAGAAATTTGTCTTTCCAAAGTGTTAAGCTCAGAGTTATATTTCTTCTTCACTCCCTTAGTATATGATATAATTTGGCCCCTCAGATAAGCTTTTAAAGTGTCCCAAAAAATAAATATATTTGGAGCAGATGGCCTATTTGTTAAAATAAAAAAATTAATTTGTTCCCTAATGAAAGTACAGAATTCAGATTGTTTTAAGAGGGTGAGATTAAGTCTCCACCTGTACCTTACTTCTACTTTATCAGGCACAGACACCGACATCACCAACGGCGAGTGATCACTAAGTAACCTTGGAAGATATTCACTATCCATCACTTGATGAAATATCCGACCAGAGATCAAAAAGTTATCTATTCTAGTATGGGTATTATGTGGGTGTGAATAAAATGAATAATCTCTAACCTGTGGATGCATCCGTCTCCAAACATCTATCAATTGTAAATCTTCCATAAATGAAGATGTTATTTTAGCTGATTTAGTGAGGGGACAAGGTCTAACAGAAGATCTGTCAAGCACCGTATCTAAACAGAAATTGAAGTCCCCTCCTACCACTAGAAACCCTGGTGCTTGTGAGACCTGGAGAAAGACATCCTGCATGAATAAACTATCATCATAATTAGGAGCATATATGTTCATAAATGTCCAAAATTCTGAATACATTTGCCCTTGCACCATAATGTATCTACCCGATGGGTCTGATATAGTTTTATTGACAACAAAAGGTAAGTTTTTATGCAATAAAATTGCTGTTCCTCTTGATTTGGAGCTAAATGAAGAGAAAAAAACTTGACCCACCCAATCTCTTTTAAGCTTTTTATGCTCCTTGTCAGACAAATGTGTTTCTTGTAAATAAACAATATCTGGTTTTAATTTCTTCAGGTAAGTATATACTCTTTTTCTTTTTATAGGGCTATTCAATCCTTTAACATTAAATGTTACAAATTTCAATGGACTTACAGACATTGGCTATGATAAAAAATCAACCAGCCGATTCTTTCTCTAAATGACCGAACCAGGCCCAAGTGAGCAAATCCTACTCCATCCCGTCTCTCAGAATTTAGGGAAGGCAGGGGGTGTGGGCAGGAACACAGGAAGACACAAAATAAAAAGACAATACATTTAACATTTAACACGCTTCTCGATTGCCACCTCAACATCTTGGCAACCAAACCTAAACCTAACCTGACTAACTCAAAGATGCTCACCTCTCCTTTCTAAACTAAGCTAACCTGTGAGCTCTCATAACAAAAAATAAAAACAAACGCTGTCGTATTTCCCTTGGAATATACATCTTAACCGTCATAGAGGCATCCTTGGCCCCCCAGATGTATGGGCAATTATACATTATAATAAAAATAAAAAGACTGGCAAACCAATAAATTTTAAGCAATATTCTAAACTTTCAAAAGAGTAACACATAATAAAAGAATATGCCTTGAGTACTGGTATTCACTAAACCCCTAGTACTAAAATAAATAAATAAATAAAAAAATAGAAAAGACCGATAGTTCATAATAATAAAGCCTATAATTAGAGGGAACAAGTTAGATCACTGTATCACCACTTATCCAGTAACCATCAAAGGTCCAGTTCACTGACTTTGGTGTAAACATGATGCAGTCATTGATTCTAAAGTAAACATGCAGTCACTGATTTTAGTGTACACATGATGCAGTCATCGATTGTCAAGTGAACATGCAGTCACTGATTCTGGTGTAAACATGATGCAGTTTATTCTGAAGTAAACATGCAGTCACACACCTGAACCCTTCGTTCTGCTCCGGATTCTGACTCGTTGAAGATAATCAGTGATCACTGGTCGCTGACATCTGCTGCTCCCGTTGCTCCAGGGTTTTGATAAATTTAAAGGCTTCCTCTGCTGAGTCAAAAAAGCGGGGTCCTCCAACTTCTGGTTGCACCTTCAGGCGTGCAGGATAGATGAGGTAGCAGGGAATGTTTTTAGCTTTGATTGCTAGCAGCGCGGGGACGAGCTGTTTCCTGCGTCTGGCTAGTTCTGGGCTCATATCAGGGAAAAAGTTAATTCTCATCTTTTCAAAGATGATATTTCCCCTCTTTTTAGCCAAAGCCAAAATCTTCTCTCTATCCTGAAATCTCAGGAGACGAATCAGGACGGGTCTCGGGGTGGTACGAGATGGCTCACCCGGTCTAGGCCCCATGGTTCTGTGTGCTCCTTCAATCTCCACCTCCAGCCGCTCAGCCGCTGCGTCCTGGTCGCCTGCCCCCAACACCTCCGGTATCCAGGTTGTGAAAAATTTCACTGGGTCGGTCCCCTCAGCACCTTCTTTTAATCCCAACACTCGAACATTATTTCTCCTGCTATAATTTTCAAGCTGGTCGATTTTCTTTTTAAGGAACTCGTTGTCACCTTTCAGCTGCTTCGTCTGCTGTTTCAGCTCAGTTACAGCGTCCTCAGTTTCACCAATTCGGGTCTCAGCTTCTGCTACCCTCGTTAGCACTTTGTCCAACGTAACTTTCACTCCGTTGATGGAAGTCTGGAGCTGTGCTGAACTCAGGTCAATTTTCTCCGAAAGGCTCTTATTTAACTCACGTATTTCTTTCAGTACGCTTGGAAGTCCTTCCCCGAGTTGGGTGTCTCCCTCTTGATCCGGAGTATTGTCCCGAGCCTCCATGTCTGTGTCGCTTCGGCTAGAATTAGCCTTAGCCGCCCCTTCTCTGGCAACAACAGTTTTTTCGTCCTTCTTATCTTTCTTTCGATCTTTGCTTCGGTCTTTGCTTCGAAGCCGTGAATCCATTCCACACTCCTCTAGTATTAGACTTTGTTTGCCCAGTCCATAAATTAGTTTAGCGTTGTTTTTTTATATCATATTAACGGATAAGCTCGAGAGCACAGGAGTGACACGTCTGCTCTACTACCGCTGCATCCCGGAAGTCTCCTCTGTAGTGCCATTCTTTAATTAAACAGAGCTATTTCCTTTGGCATAAAGCGTTTTAACAGCATTACACAGGTATTCTCCAACTTTTCTAGACAGTAAAAGATAAATGGGTGTTCGACAGTGTCGAAGGCTTTAAAAAAGTCAAGGAATAATATAAAACTGTCATCATTAATCAGTTCGGAATAATCTATCAGGTCAAAAACCAGTCTTATGTTGTTTGAGATGCACCGATCTTTCATAAACCCTGTTTGATTTTCATCTATGATTGTGTGCAAAACTCCCTTTAACCTTTTGGCTAACACTGTTGCTAAAATTTTATAATCATTGTTTAGTAAACTAATTGGTCTCCAGTTGTCTAATTGAAGAAGATCTTTTTGAGGTTTAGGTATTAAGGATATGACACTTTGAGTCATGCTGGTGGGAAGAGTTGTGTTTAAGATGCTTTCTGCATAAACTTTGTGTAGAAAAGGTGATAATAAATCAGAGAAAAGTTTATAAAATTCAGATGTAATACCGTCATTACCAGGTGACTTATTGCTTTTTAGCTGACTAATTGCATCGGTCACTTCCTTTATTGTGATTAAAGAGTTACAATATAACTTGTCATCTTCACTGATTGTGTCGAGCTTGGTAGAAAAGTTACAAAAAGTATACATTGCATCCTCACTAAATTTAGTTTTGTATAGGTCAGAGTAATATTTATAACAGAATTTGGAAATGTCTTTTTTATTGTTTGTGATGGATCCATCTATGTTTAGTTGAAGGACTGAATTAAATTTTGCCTGTGATTTTTCGAGTTTAAAGAAGTATGCAGACATTTGCTCTCCTTGTTCAAGCCATTTTTGTCGAGATCTTACAAAAGCTCCTTCTGCTTTAGTTTTATAAATGTTGTCTAGTTTATTCTGAAGTTCTGTTAATTTTAAAAGATCTTGTTCGTTTAAGCTGTCTGGAGGTGGGTCTGGACTGGAGGCTGTCTGGAGGGGGGCGGTTCAAGATGGCGGCCTGAGCACATCAACTTTGCGACGCTCTGCACCATTTCTGGAATAGATTTATGAAAAGTTATTTTTGAAGTACTTTACTCTCACTTTGCTTTTTACCATCTTTTACCTACTCCTTGTGGAAGTGAATCTTAACTCTTGAAAGTAATTATGGTGAGAAAACGCGACCGTTCCGTCGTTACCGAAGATGCTAATGCTACAGCCACATGTGCGTTAGCCTCGGGCGACCACGACTATACTCAAGAAGAAGAGAACAGCATGGAGGGCTGCTTCACTGAGAATGACTTCCCGCCGCTGCCGCTAACTCTCGGTCAGTCACCTGCGCCTAAGAAAAAGGCATCTGGTGTTGTCACTTCATCACCTAATAGTGAGATCTACAGCCAGCTTGCTGAAATAATACTACTCATCAACAACAGGTCAGATAATATTGATAACAAAATATCTGAGCTCAACAACAAAGTGGATGCCATGGCTGATGACCTTTGGGCTGTCACTATAAAGATGAACTGTTTGGAGAAGCGGGTTGACAAATTAGAACAGCCTGTTAAACAAGCACAGAGAAGAATGGATGAGCTTGAATCCTACACAAGAAGGTGGAATTTGAAGCTAGCAGGAGTCCCTGAATCTGAGAACGAAGACCTCCGCCTTACTGTGATAAAGATTTGTCAAGCAGTACTGTACTCCCATCCATGAAAGAAAGATTTGTTGACGCTGTAGATACTGTTCATCGACTTGGAAACAAGCGGCAAGCTAATTACACAAGATCCAGAGCCATCATTCTCCAGTTTGTCTCCCGTGTCTTCAGGGATGCTGTCTGGAAGGTTGCCAAGACCTCCGCCTATTTGAAGGACAGAGGGCTGCAGTTCAAGGAGGACTTTTCAAAAGGAGACCAGAAGCGCCGACAGGGTTTGTGGCCGGAGATTCAAAAGGCTCGCGAGGCAGGAAAAGTGGCTTACTACGCTGGCGCCAGAGCGTTCATCCAAGGAGAGGGAGAAATCACCATCCCTGAGTAATGTTGATTTCCTAAAAATCACATCAAAAAGATTTTATTAAAGTAAAGTAACATCTGAGCTTGACTGAGATCAAACTATTAATACAGATGATGTTTTTGTGACCTTTTTTAAAGAAAGAAGGTAAAAGAAAAATCTTTTGAAGCAGGTTGGTTCCAGTTATACCTTTCTTATTAGACATTTTAAATGCTAATGCTCTATGTTCACAGAGTAATATCTTTTCTATCTTGATACCTAAAAGGTGCTATTGCGTTGCTCTTGACCTAATTTTTTCTGGTTTATCATTCTTTAAAACTAATTCAAAGGTTATATTATTCTCGTCTTATTTTTTTATATATTTTTTTATGTCTGTTACTCTATTTTCTTTAAATGCCAGGGGGTTGCGAAACAATAGCATTCACCTCAAAATTTCGAAAAACGCCTAAAAAAGACATACCCAAATTAAATTAGAAGCTGTTCTTGAACCCTATGGACTACAAACAATTGGATGGTGTCTTTGTAAAGATAACACTTTGAATTTTTTGTTTCAGCAGTCATATTTGTTGTATCTGTTATTATTTTGTATTCATTGAAGTGAGAGCACACAGAAATAAAGCGTTTTTCTTGCCTCGCCTGAAAATATTTATATGTGTCAAGCACCTGCACACTGATACAACAAGATAGTGATTTGAATTTCATATGAGCCCAAAGACAGAAGTATTTACTAATACAGTTTCAAATTTGAAGTCAATAGCATAAAAATTGAGGATTCTGTGCCTGTTTTTGTATGTGCAGGTCCAGGCGGAATTCTGTAAATCCAGTACATGCCCAAAACTGTGCCATGCTGTGTAACACCTGTATTATGCAAACTTGAAATGTCTGAATACTTTTCTATACTTCAACATACTTCAGGATGACTGTCTATTCAAAGCTTACATCTGTTCCATTCATATATTTACTCTCAAGCTGATAGAAATACAGTAACATGACAGCAGGCCGCTCGTAGCTCGGGGACTACCTGTATACTGTAACTCACAAGAGGAGATATTTCACCCCAGAGGGACTGCTGCAGTCCCAACAGCCAAAGATAAGCCTCAGATAACACACATTACCCTCACAAAGGAACAATAACACCACAGGAGCTCCACAGGGGTTTCCTGCTCAGTCTCCAGACCCCCCCACCCCCGCCTGGCCACACAAAGACAAGCGCACACGCACAGGAGACAAGACAGCTTCGTGACTGATCATTCTCTTTTTCCTTGTAAATCAAGCTCTAAAGCTTTTATTTCATGTTTCCATGGGATTTATCCATCGCTAAAGAGTGATCAAAGTCAGAAAAACGACCCGTAAACGTCAACAAACACGCACTTACCGTCTGAGGCAGGAGGAGCGCAGCTGCAGGTCATCGTCTCGCAGTGAATTTGAGACCTTTGAAGTAACTCAAACCATGTCATGTCACATGTCTATCGAAAGGCAATTTGATTGGCTACAAGATTGTGATGTCAAAATTAGCTCTCATTTGATTGGCCAAGACCCACGTGGGCGAGAACAGGGGGAGGGTGGAAGTTAGCTTGTTGGGTCTGTGACATTTGATTGGCTGTAAAGACTGAAAAGTTTCACCCAGTTGGTCAAAATTGGTGTCAATCAAAAGCAGACAGCCTATGGAACACTTTTAAACCGTCAGAACTTACAAAGCTGCCATATTTGGGAAATCACGATCTTTTTTTGAACTAACACCTGCAGTTTCGGCTGAAACGGTACCGCGGGCGGGCCCGCGCCTCTTATTAATTAACTATAAGAATTTACATCCCAAAGCAACACATTCATCATCTTAATATATTGTATATGCTGTTCGAACACTTTACACTGAAGTCTGTATTACAAGTAATTTTTACTGTATTTTGTGTCTTTTTTGTAGGTGATGCATGGCTTATCATGGCTTGCATCTGAAGAGCTTCTTGGCTGCTGAAAAATTCATAACCTGAATCACTAAAACATTGATGGTCCTCTTCAACCTTTCCTTCCACTGTGCAAAACGATAATCTGACGAGGGATTATTTCCAGAAAGCAGCCTGTGGCCCAACTTGCTGCTGCTGAGGACGACGACATCTGGGGGTGAGGAGTCCAGCCTCCATGAAGCTTAGGAACCAGAAGACACCAGCATGGTGTCCTGAGAGCAAAGATGACAACAAATACTGTAAAACAGTTTGGTTCCATTTATGTTGTGTGGGTCTGCAGCTTGCAGGAAGAGAACACAGGAAGAGACATGGTTTTGTTCTTCATGCACCAGTAAAATGTGAGGCACATACTTAGCTTAATAAAGATGGCTTTAACATTTGAGAAGCTTTTGTAATTTTATTTTTATGCCAGAAATATTTAATATGTTAATTTTTTAAAACCTTTGTTTAGCATCACGAAAGGTTACAATTAATAATAATTTTAATTTAATTTAATTAATAATTGGGCAGCACGGTGGCACTAGAGCTGCTGCCTCTCAGCAAGCAGGTCCCCGGTTCAAATCCTGGTCCGGGGGCCTTTCTGGGTGGAGTTTGCATGTTCTCTCCGTGCATGCGTGGGTTTTTTCCGGGTGCTCCGGTTTCCTCCCACAGTCCAAAAACATGCATGTTAGGCTGATTGGTAACTCTAAATTGACCCTGGGTGTGAGTGAGACAGGTCCCTCTTGTAAATGAGTCCCCGTGGCTCAACGAGGCTAGCCTGTATAAATAAAGGTTGAATGAATTAATAACCACCAAAAATTAGATATGTGGATGTAAATAATCTTATGACAGTTGAACCTTTTGTATGTTTATTTCATTTCATTGTGTCATAAAACATCTGGGCCTGGGCTTTGACATTAGATGGTCTCTCTGTAAAAATTTCAAAGCAATCAATAATCACAGCAACCTTATTTCCAAATGACTGCAATGACCCAGACATAGAGATGGAGACCAGTCTGTATCACTTCATCATCTCATAAGCTGGCTGACCTGCAATCACATAGAGATGACAGATAAATGACAGATGACAGCTGTGATATGTCAAGACAGATCTTAAATCCTACTAGTTGTTCAGGCTTATTGCTATTTTAGCCCTGGTTTTGTTCAGACTTAGACAGTAGTTTTAGTCTAAATCTGACTTGGCTCTGTTTTCACACCTAGTTCATTATTCGTTCATTTAAGTATTGTATAAATAGGATATAAATAAAGTACTTGTTTACGTCGTCTTGCACAGTGTGCTGCGTCAGTCGGTTTAATAATAATAATAATACTTTATTTATAGAGCCCTTTAAAACAACCACAGCTGCAACAAAGTGCTGTACATAAAATCAAGAACATTTAAACACATAAATAAAACAGTTGTTAAAACATTAAGATCAATAAAAACAATAAAAACAGTGCAGAACAAATTCAGTCTGTGCTAAAAGCCAGTGAGTAAAAATGTGTTTTTAGAAGAGTTTTAAAACTGGACAGTGAAGGAGCTTGTCTGATGGAAGAGGGAGATCGTTCCACAGTTTTGGAGCAGCAACAGAAAAAGCTCTGTCCCCTCTGAGCCTCCGTTTGGACCTCGGCACCTCCAGAAGCAGCTGATCAGCTGATCTGAGGCACCGAGCAGGAGAGTATGGGTGAAGCAGCTCAGAGAGGTAGGATGGAGCAAGACCATTTAAACTCTTAAAAACAAATAAAAGAATCTTAAAATGAACTCTAAAATGAACAGGCAGCCAGTGGAGTGAAGCCAGAGTGGGGGTGATGTGCTCCCTCTTATGAACTCCAGTTAGAAGGCGAGCAGCAGCGTTCTGGACCAACTGGAGACGTCTGAGGGAGGACTGGCTGACTCCAAGGTAAAGAGCGTTACAGTAATCCAGCCGAGAGGTGATGAAGGCATGGATTACTGTTTCCAGCTGCTGCTGTGTAAGGATGGACTTTACCTTAGCCAGCTGTCTGAGGTGATAAAACACCACCCGCTTCGGATGTTATCAACCATACGTATCGGTCAAAATGTCCGTTATCATCCCCATTCAATGCGGTCAGGATGCCCATCTTCTACCTCTTACGAGGTTTAAAGGTACATTATCACCCTTACAATGGATGACAACATGCTCCGTCTTTAGCTACGTGGTTAGGTTTCGGTTTAGGGTCTTGGTTAGGTTTAGGCACAAGGGAGGGCTGAAGTTAGGTTTAGGGTTGGTCCTCTGGGTCAGGTTTAAGGTTAGGTTTAGGGAAACGGTTACATAAGCTGAAAAACACAAAAACACACCACTTCCGGGTTCACGGAAACACGCTGCCTGATAACAGCGATTACAACGCTGATAACGTTCTTTGAAACATGTTATGAGGTACGATGGACATTTTCTCCGATAGACTATGGGGATGATAACAGTTGATAGCGCCCATTGTATGGACTGACAACATGTGTGTGTGGGGGGGAATATAGCTTTGCCCCTCTGTCTCTTAACAACAACCCTGATTTATTTGTTTCAGTAAACATTTCTAAAAATTGTTTCCGTTTCCATCTGTCCCTCCGCAGGTGAAAGCAGCTCCGGTTTGTACAGCGTCCACAAGAGGAAACACAAAAAAACACAAGAAGCACAAAAAGAAACACCACAGCTTCACCGAGGAGCCGGAGCCTGTGCCGGCCCCTCGACCTCCACCGCAGCTTCGACTGAAAATCAAACTGGGAGGACAGACGCTGGGCTGGGCACCAAAAGGTGAGCTGTTTGCGCCAGAGCCATATATATAGAGAGTTCCGACACTGTTTGATCTCGCCGACAGGCCGCAGACAGGCGGTCAATCGTTCCAAACAACGGCTATGGAAACCTTGTGGAGCTGCGCCCTCTGGCGGCGACGGAGCGCTACTGCAGGCAGCTTCAGACTGTTACCCAGAGCCATGGAACAAATCGCCCCCTCCATGACCCACGTGACTTCCGCATTCCATTCTTACAATGGAACTCTATGGGAGTGTCGCAACTCTCACTTTATATGGCTCTGGTTTGCGCCTGGTTGTAATGTTTATTGATTTGAATACAGTGAGTTGACCAGCTGCTCTCTGACTCAGCGTTCCCACCTTCACCGTCCATCCTGGAGTGGCTCGTCCTCCCTCACCACTGATGATCATCGATAGTGATGTGGATGATGATGATGATGATGATGATGAAGATGATGACGATGAGCCCTCTGTGCCGTTGGAGCAGTATCGAGCCTGGTTGGGTATGTAGGGTGATTATCTGAGCTACAGCCATTTTTGAGTTTGAGCTGCAGACATTTTGAGGACCTAACAGGAGAACATCGAGTTTCACCATTAGAACAAGTTTTAAATATTAACTTGTTGGTTTTATTTTCAAATATTTCCCACCTGATTGTTCAGAGAATAAATCTAAAGAATTCTGTTTCAATAAGCCAACCAGATAAAGGACACACTGAGGTCTAGTGTAGATGTTTTTTTTTCTCTCCAACGTTTATTTAGTCAGGTTAATCCCATTGAGCCTCGAGGACTCATTTACAAGAGAGAGCTGTCTACAAACAAAGAATGATGTGTAGGGGTACAGGTACTGTCAGAAATACTGAACCGTACTGTCCACCATAATGTAAGAATGCATAGAGTTACCTGTTACCAACTTACTTACCGTAATTATATCACGGGTTCTCTTCTTTTTTGGATTAATCAATTAATTTTTGTGACCAGATAAGAGATGTAAGTGACATGAAACATTAATTATAGTTGACCCATCATAGAAATGGAATCATTTATTAACAAATCATAAATTTACATCATAACATGTACATTGATTATTCATCACTACAGATAACAACAGCAACAGTAGACTTTCCTTGGACAATCAACAATAGACAATCATAAGAGAGGCATACAGATTTTTTTTAAACAAGTTAAAACAAAGATATCAAAGTAGCAAAACAGACAGATTATAAGGTAGATGTAGAAAATCCAAAACAGGAACATGTCTGCATTGGTTCCTGCCAGGATTCCAACAGATTCTTAAAGCCATTTAGAGAAGTCAAGACCGAGAGCTTCAGATCTTTTTGTAAGATATTCCAGGAAACGGGAGTGGAGTAGGAGAAGGCCCTTTTGCCAAGTTCAGTTCTCACTGACGGAACACTGCAGGCAATCATGTCCTGAGAGTGCACGCTGTAGCTGCACTCACACAGAGACATGTAGGAGGAGATGTGTGAGGGCAGCAGACCAAGAAGTGATTTAAAGATGAAAATGTACCAGTGGAAGAGTCTGCGTGAGGTTAATGATGTCCAGTTAACCAGTGAATACAGGGTGCAGTGGTGGGTACTATAATCTACACTGGATATGTCTTGTTTTATTAGCATCTAAAACACAAAAGGCTTAAGCTTAAATCTTTGGTTTTTAATATATGTTAAAAACAAAAGTATTGTCTCTGTTCTTTTAAAAACACCAACATAATATACACTCATATCGGTAAAAGCTTAAAAGTTCAAAGGTCACAGTATGCACAAACTATACATTGCCTCCACTTAATTCAGGGTTTTGAAAACCTACAGAAACCTCTTTTGTGCAACTACGTTTTTCATTTGTCGACATTTTGGATGGCAGTCAGTGGAACATTTTCCAGTTACAGCATGTTCAAAGTCAGTATTTTGCAATGCATTGGGGTCTAGATATATTCGTGCCTACTTGCAATTCTTTGATATCTAATTGACTTATTTGTCGCTTGTGTATATTTGTTACCATCACTGACTGTGATCTCTTTATCTGATGAAACATTATTAGAAATTATTCTTAAGTTTGAGGTTTTATCTTTACGTTCACTTTTATCAACGGTTCGTGTTCCAAATTCAAACATCCGGAACCAACTTCTTCAAAAACATTTTATTCTGTTTGCCTGTTTACCACAAAGTAAAATACTAGGGGTGCACCAATTGCAGTTTCCTGGCCGATCACCGATCTTTAAAAAGCCTGACCTGCCGATTACTGATTTAGTTTTATAAGCAACACTTTCAGATGTTACAAGGTCACAATGCACCTTTAATTTCCCAATCTTATTTTATTGAAAAACAAACCGGTACCCTTGAACAATATCCTAGAAACAATATACAGTGCATCACAAAAGTGAGTACACCCCTCACATTCCTGCAGATATTTAAGTATATGTTTTCATTGGACAACACTGACAAAATGACACTGACACAATGAAAAGTAGTCTGTGTGTAGCTTATATAACAGTGTAAATTTATTCTTCCCTCAAAATAACTCAAGATAGATTATAGATAGAAGATAGATTTAGCACTTTTCATTAATGAAAAGTGCGTTATAAATTAAATTCATTATAATTATTATTATTAGATACAGCCATTAATGTCTGAACCACCAGCAACAAAATTGAGTACACCCCTTAGTGAAAGTTCCTGAAGAGTCAATATTTTGTGTGGCCACCATTATTGACCAGAACTGCCTTAACTCTCCTGGGCATGGAGTTCACCAGAGCTTCACAGGTTGCCACTGGAATTCTTTTCCACTCCTTCATGACGACATCACGGAGCTGGCGGATATTCGAGACTTTGTGCTCCTCCACCTTACGCTTGAGGAGGCCCCAAAGATGTTCTATTGGGTTTAGGTCTGGAGACATGCTTGGCCAGTCCATCACCTTTACCCTCAGCCTCTTCAGTAAAGCAGTGGTCGTCTTAGAGGTGTGTTTGGGGTCATTATCATGCTGGAACACTGCCATGCGACCCAGTTTCCAAAGGGAGTGGACAGGGCTGGACTGGGACAAAAAATCGGCCCGGGCATTTTGAGCAGAGTGGCCCTGACAGTGATGGCATAGTTACATTGAAAAAGTAACTTAGTTAAGTTACTGATTAGTCCTTGGGAAAAGTAACTTAGTTAAGTTACTGATTACTTGATTTGGAAAGTAACTAAGTTAGATTACTAAGTTACTTTATTAGTTACTTTCAGCAGCTGCTAACAAGAACCCTCTGTCACAATACATAAAAAATTTAAATGTTTTAATAAAATAATTACCAATTAAAAATATTCAAAAAACATAATGGTCTTTCTTGACTTTATTAAACAGAAATACTTGTTTTTATAAAACAAAATAGTCTGAGTTCATTAAACATAAATACTTTTGATAAAAAATAAGGTATTTCTTGATTTCAATATCATAAATGAAGGTTGAATGAATCAGAGTCAGAGTCAGAGAGTCTTTATTGTCATTTGCACCGCATGTGGTACATGAGATGAAAACGAGATTATGTACACGAGGTCCCAGTTACATCCAACAACAAATGAAAGAGAAAAACAGTAATAACATCTAGAACTAACTAAGAAAAACATCAACTAGTAATACACTAAGCCTAATATAGTGGGAATAAACAGCAGCACGAACATGAGTTTGTATGAGCAGATGGTCACAGATGAACACAGATGAACACAGCAACAAGAAAACAGATCAGCATCAGCATGATGTGATATTTTGCAGTGTTTATTTTTTTTTTATTTATTCATGAGTCTAACAGCCTCAGGGTAGAAGCTGTTCCTCAGTCTAGTGGTTCTACACTTGATGCTCCTCAACCTCCGTCCTGAGGGGAGTGGGGCAAAGAGTGAGTGTGCTGGATGAGTGAGGTCTTTCATGATACAGGTGGCTCTTTTCCTGCATCTGGAGGTGTAAATGTCTGTGATGGTGGGGAGACTGACTCCAACAGACTTCTGTGCAGCCTTCACCACTCTCTGCAGAGCTTTCCTCTCTTCAACTGTGCAGCCTCCATGCCACACGTTGATGCTGGAGCACAGGATGCTCTCCACTGCACACCTGTAGAAGGAGGTGAGGACTGGGCTGCTCAGACCAGCTCGTCTCAGCCGTCTGAGGAAGTAGAGTCTCTGATGACCTTTCTTGATCAGGCTGGTGGTGTTGTTGCTCCAGCTGAGGTTATCATTCATGTGTACACCCAAGTATTTGTAGCTGGAGACCACTTCCACTGCAGACCCACCTATTTTCAGTGGGGCATGGGTGTGTTTGTTCCTTCTGAAGTCCACAATCATCTCCTTTGTCTTCTTCACATTCATGTGAAGATTATTCTCTTTGCACCAGCTCTCCAGGTGTTCCACCTCCTGTCTGTAGCTGGACTCATCATTGTTTGTGATGCATCCCACCACCGCTGTATCATCTGCAAACTTAACAATATGACAGCCTGGAAGTGTGGCTGTACAATCATATGTGAGCAGAGTGAACAGAAGGGGGCTCAGCACACATCCCTGAGGAGAGCCAGTGCTGAGGGTTATGGTGGAGGAGGAGAAGTTGTGGATCTTCACGGACTGTGGTCTGTCTGTTAAGAAGTCTAGTACCCAGTTACAAATAGAGGGGCTTAGTCCAAGTGTAGATAGTTTGTCTATCAGAGTTTGGGGGATCATGGTGTTGAAGGCAGATGTGAAGTCCACAAAGAGCAGACGCACGTATGAGTCTTTCTGATCCAGGTGGGTGAGAGCAGTGTGGACCAGTGAATAAAGAAATACTTGCTTTATATAAAAAATAGTGTCTTTACTTCACTAAACAAATAATATGTTTACAAAAAAGACTTATAAAATGATTATTTTGAAAATGTTTCAAGTGAACAATACGTTTGTATAGGCCAACTCTTTCAGGGATGAAGATGTTCACATCCTTGATAGAGAGGAACGATGGTTTGAGAGAGGAGTAAAGGAGGCCATCTTTGTGAAAAGAAACCGTCCATCATTAAACAGAGGTGGAGGCCTCCGGGTTCAACTGTCCCCCTCTTACAATGCTGTTGTTGCTAGTATCACTCAGCCCTCTGTGAATAGCAAACAACCATCAGGGTGCTAATGATCCATTGTTAGGCTGATGGTCCTCCTTGCTCATGTGAGCAGCTGGTTTCAGCTGTCATCAACAAACTGGTTGATCCACTGTGAGTCAAGTCAAGTCTATTTTATTTATATAGCACAGTTAAAACAGATAAACTGTTATCAAGGTGCTTCACACACACAACACAAAAGAGGTTTAAAAATGTACAGAACAGTATCACACACCAATGGTAAAAATTATGATATTAACAGCGGTAAAAGTATAATAAAAATGTATAAGAACAATATTAAAATGAAAACACAGTAAAAAAAATATATACACTACGTCAGCTCACACAGTTTGAAATAATAGAGAAAAGATGATTTTTTTAGCAGGGATTTGAACATGTGAAGGGAGGAGGCCTGTCTAATGTTGGGGGGCAGGTTGTTACAGAGTTTCCACAGTGAGAGGGTGATATTTATAAGACTGAGCTGAATACAGCACCTCAGACTGAGGAAGTCTTTCTGATGAAAGATGAAACGTTTCTACAATTGTTTTGTTTTTTGAATGTCCAGAGGCCCAGACATAGTTTTTTTTTAGATTTTTACCTGGATTATTGAGCATGCATCAGGGTCATCAGCACAGACTCCTTAGCTCCTTAGCTGCAGGTGGATTTCCTTGAAGAGGAAGAACAGCTGCTAACTTCTGGAAATAACACACAAAGAGGTAAAAAAAGTTAATAAGATTATAATTTTAAATTAAAAAGGTAATAGTACAGTAATAGTAAAAGAACAATACCTCTTTTTGAGCAGTTGAGGTGGTTGAATCTCTCATCATCTCTCATCATCAGGGCTCCAGGACATGCTGACACTATCAGTCTGAGTTTTTTCATAAAGTGCTGAAGTGTTGACGTGATGGAAGACGTCTTAGCAGCGTTCAGTAAAGCCTGCACATCAACAACATTTCAGACATGATTCAGAGATCATTTAAAAACTCCTACAATTTGTGTTATTGATCTGGAATGATTTGAATTACCTGATAAAAGTTGCAGCTGCTGTGATCGGTGTTTACAAGCTGTTTTCTTCGTTCACGTTCGGATGATGTGGTTAGTCCGTTCAAGTGACGTGTTGCTGTTGCAGATCCAGTCTTGTGAAACAGCGTCCATGCACAGCTTTAATTTGCGCTGGTCTTTTAACAAGAAAACAGGAGACCGCAACGACATGCTAATGCTAACGCGTGCTGCAAGATGCCGTGCTGAAACTCAGGTCGCATAGAGCAGACGTCACGTCACTCCTTGAGTCCTGTCTTTTTATCACTCGTCCTCCTCTCAGCTGCAGGTAGGAGGAACTTCTCAGCTCCGTTTGAGCACCTCAGTCCAGTTTCTGTCAGGCACTCTGGTGTCAGGTTTCACAGCCGCTGCAGCAGGTGATGCGAGTAAAGGGGAGGGGCTGGTCGGGCCGCCAAAGAGTGCTGAGAGATTTCATTGGATTAGCTCGATGTCGTTCAAGAAAATCAACCAATCGGCCGTCGCGATTGACAAAAAATAGCTATAATTAATTTTTTTGGTTCATGAGTGACAGGACCGCCCGGGCGGCCCAAAAATCACCGACGGCCCAGCGGGCATTTGCCCGGTGTGCCCGATGGCCAGTCCAGCACTGGCTCTGTACGTGTTGTACAACTCAATTATTGTCCTGCACATCATTTACTGTGTTGAAGTTTGGGGTAAAGCATGGAAGACATTTACTGAGCCGGTTTTTGTCTTACAGAAAAGAGCCATAAGAATAATCACTGGGAAACACTACTGTCACCCATCAAGTGTTTTATTTTAAAAATTGAAGTTATTAAAATTCCAAGATTTAGTAGATTACAATATTCTTTCAGTTTTGTACAAAGCTCACATAAATGAATTACCCTTACCACCAAACA
>JBBPBX010068192.1:0-19201 GCA_038048925.1 Garcialebias charrua
ACCAGGGTGGCAGTCTTTCCCATACAGGTCCAGCTGTACTTCCGACACGTGCAGCATACAAACAAGCCTCTTTACCTGGTGACGGTTCGTCTCTTGGAGATAAGAGTGGAGAAGTGACTGGACACACACGTGGATGAGTTTGTCCACCGGCCGTCCAGTTGGGACTTCAGCGTGTGTGGCTGATTCACGATACGAGGAACTCGCCTCCCTCAGCAGGAAACAACGGTCAAGCGCACAGACTGATTTTCAAAATAAAACTTCAGAAAACAAATTCTTCCAGCAGATGAGTGAGTGAGTACAGTAAGCTTTACTGTAAACACCTTGAAAAATTAATTTGTTTGCTGACATAGTAAAAGTGTGTCTCAGCTGAACTTTTCTTAATAAATGCACTTTGACGGTTAAAACATGGCAAAATGAAGCAGACGAAATAAAGCGGCTTTAAAATTACTACACACATTTATTTATTTATTTTTATTAAAACCCGTTGAATTCTTCATCCTTTGTGTCACTGGTGAAGAGTTCTGCCAACTCCTGAGGTAACACGTAGTTCAGACCTCCAGAGAGGAGGCCGTGCTGCAACAGAGTGAGTCCAAGCAGAGGAGGCTGCAGTTGTACACACGAGCTGGGATCGGTCGGTGGACTCTCTGGAAGTGTCAGAGCTCCAGAGAGCAGGAGGCCGGGCTGCGACAGAGTGAGTTCGACCAGATGAGTCTGCTGTCGGACACATGAGCTGGGAACGGTCGGTGGACTCTCTGGAAGTGTCAGAGCTCCAGAGAGCAGGAGGCCGGGCTGCGACAGAGTGAGTCCGACCAGATGAGTCTGCTGTCGGACACATGAGCTGGGAACGGTCGGTGGACACTAGTGGCCGAAAGTGGTACTGCGCCCCTAGCGGCCAAAAGTGGTTCTGCTCCATTTTTTTCGTCAGAATGAATGGAAACGGTCATATCTCAGCCAAAAATTGGTCTAAAAATATGGGGGAAAAATACATAAATATGTTGCTTTGCCGTATAAGTCGCAAGACATGCAAATTAGGTAAAAAAACTGCAATTTATAGGCCGAAAAGTACGGTACTGTATTTTTCAGACTATAAGGTGCAACAGATTATCAGGTGAATTAAGTGAAACAAAGCAGTTGGATTAGTCAAACTTTATTCGACTCATTCACAATAACTCAAAACATTGTTCAGTTGTACCACGCTCGCTGGACAACAAGATGGATTTATTTAGTCTGAAAGCAGGCGGCTCAGAAGAGATGCTGAAGTGTGCGGTGCTTTGCTTCACTGAGACGTGGCTCACAGGTGACATGCCAGACTCAGCGTTTCAGCTGGATGACGGACTCTTTTTTAGAGCGACCACAGCAGCAAGCTGACAGGAAAAACTCGAGGAGGCAGGGTGTGCATTTACGTGAGTAAGAGTCAGAGTCAGAGTCAGAGAGTCTTTATTGTCATTTGCACCGCATGTAGTACATGTGATGAAAACGAGATTATGTACACAGGGTCCCAGTTACATCCAACAACAAATGCAAGAGAAAAACAATAATAACATCTAGGATTAACTAAGAGAAACATCAACTAGTAATACTAGTAAAAGTAAAAGCTGGTACATGAACTGTACTGTGATAAAAAACTTATTGCTCCATGGCTCTGGAGCAAATAACAGTGAAATGTTGGCCATATTACTTCCCAAGAGAGTTCTCAGTGACTCTTATCACTGTTGTGTATATCTCCCCAGACGCAAATGCAAATGACGCCCTGTAGGAAAAGCATTATTTGATCAGCTCGCTACAGAGTTCGCACCCAGAGGCTCTTTGCATTGTGGCAGGAGACTTCAATCACATGAATTTAACAGACTGTCTCCCAAACTTCAATCAACATGTAACCATAGCAACACGTGGAAACAACACACTGGACGATGTTTATACAAACGTAAAGGATGCATACAAAGCCAAACCCCTCCCCCACTCAGGATTCTCTGATCATATCTCAATATTCCTNAGGGAGCACCCTGAGGCGCTTAGCATAGTGGCAGGAGACTTTAATCACGTGAATTTAAAGGACTGTCTTCCAAACTTCAATCAACATGTAACCATAGCAACACGTGGAAACAACACCCTGGACCATGTTTACACAAATGTAAAAGATGCATACAAAGCCAAACCCCGCCCTCACTTAGGATTCTCTGATCGTATCTCAATAATCCTGGCTCCAGACCACCCACCCACCCCCCTCCCCCGCTGAGATGTTCCAGACCTGTACACAAGAAAATTAAATGTTGGATCTAGGACAGTGGTCCTATACTGAAAGATTGTTTTGAAAGAACAAACTGGCAGGTTTTCAGAGAAGCTACTGAAAACGAAGGAGTGCTTGATCTTGACCAATACACTTCCTCAGTACTGGGGTACATTAGCATGTGCTCGGACAGTGTCTCTATCACTAAATATGTTAAATGCTACCCCAACACAAAACCTTGGCTGAATGCAGAGGTTCACACCCTACTGGCAGCCAGGAACACTGCCTTCAAGTCTGGTAACTCAGAGGGGATGAAAAGGACAAGGAAATCGCTGGTTGCTGGCATTAAGAGGGCCAAGGCAACATATGCACAGAGGATCAAGGGTTTGTTCACCTCACAAGACCCACGGAGCATGTGGAGGGGCATTAAGTGCATAACAGATTATAAAGGTAGAAGTGAACAATGCCCCAAGGACCCATCTCTGCCTGATGCCCTCAACAAGTTTTATGCATGCTTTGAGGACCCAAACAGGCCGCCCAGCATCAGACTTACCTCACCAACGGATGAAGAGCATCTCAGCGTGACCGTAGCAGAAGTAAGGAGTAGTTTTGGGAGGATCAACCCTCACAAAGCAACCGGACCAGACAACATACCCGGGAAAGTGTTGAGATAATGTGCGGATCAGCTCTGCGATGTGCTGGCAGACATCTTTAACACCTCACTTGCCCTAGAGACGGTTCCCACCTGCCTGAAGACTGCCACCATCATCCCAGTCCCAAAAAGCTCCACAGTGACTGGTTTGAATGAGTATCGGCCAGTGGCCCTCACCCCGATAGTCGCTAAATGCTTCGAAAAACTGGTCATGACCAAAATCAAAACATCCATCAACATCAACGAGGACCCTCATCAGTATGCATACCATGAAAACCGATCAACAGAGGACGCCATCTCCTCTGTGGTTCACACTGCTCTCACCCATCAGGAACAGAAGGACTCATATGTCCGTATGCTCTTTGTGGACTTCACATCTGCCTTCAACACCATGATCCCCCAAACCCTGATGGACAAACTATTCACACTAGGACTAAGCCCCTCCATTTGTAACTGGGTCCTACACTTCTTAACAAACAGACCGCAGTCAGTGAGGATCCACAACTTCTCCTCCTACACCATAACCCTCAGCACTGGCTCTCCTCAAGGATGTGTGTTGAGCCCTCTCCTGTTCACTCTGCTCACATATGATTGTGCAGCTGCCCATCCAGGCTGTCACATTGTAAAGTTTGCAGATGATACAGCTGTGGTGGGATGCATCACAAACAATGATGAGTCCAGCTACAGGCAGGAGGTGGAACACCTGGAGAGCTGGTGCAAAGAGAATAACCTTCACATCAATGTGAAGAAGACAAAGGAGATGATTGTGGACTTCAGAAGGAACAGACACACCCACACCCCACTCAACATAAGGGCTGTGTCTCAATTCAGGGGCTGCGTCCTCATGAGGACCCAGCCTAGCTGGGCCGAGTAGGCCACGCACTCACAAGACCGGGTGGGCTGAGCGAAACTGCTGAAATGGGACGGTCTAGCCTTCAGGTTTGCCGGCCTTGAAGTGGGTGGGGCGTTCTCTTGAAGTGGGTGGGAAGTTCTTGTGTGCGCGCTTTGTGTGTGTGGAAAGAGAAGGGACGCCGCTAAAATATATTAGTTAGCTGAATACATGTATATATATTAGTGTTTCTGAGTTTACTGTTTGTTAAGAACTGATTATAAATCAGCTTATAAGGGGCGATCTGTTAAAACCCAGAGTGGACCTACAAAAACCAAGTTGTCCAGTAGCTCAGTTGGTTAATCAACTTGCAATTGGTGCAGAGATACTTTTCTCGAAGCTGGTTCGAATCTCACTCGGTACGGTTAAAACTTATTTTACGTTTGTCTTTTATTGGATAAAAAAATGAGGACTGAGATTAAAAGGAAGGAGTTTGTGAAACTCCTTCTTTTTTTTATCCAATAAAAGACAAACGTAAAATAAGTTTTAACCGTACCGAGTGAGATTCGAACCAGCTTCGAGAAAAGCATCTCTGCACCAATCGCAAGTTGATTAACCAACTGAGCTACTGGACAACTTGCATTTCATAGGTCCACTCTGGGTTTTAAAAGATTGCCCCTCAGAAAATCCTTGCTTCGCACGTGTAAAATAATCTGATTTGTAATCAGTTCTTCAAAAACAGTAAACTCAGAAACACTAATATACTGTATATTCAGCTAACACATTTTTTTTAGTCATTTCTGTAGTAAAATTTTAATGAGATATATTCGAGCTGAGGTTGTTTGAGATGACTAAATAAAGGTTGAATGAATATTCGCGCTGAGGTTGTTGTTAAAACGAGCTGATGACTCAACAACACGCAGCAGCCCCGACCCTGCACGCAGAAAGTCCCACCCCCCCGCGAAATCTCTGCTGGCGCTATGAATTCTGGGATAGCCTCCGTCTTGAAGGTTCCACGGATGCATCCTTCGATTTCGGCAGGAAGTAGGCCGCATTCCTCGGCCGCATGAGGAGGAGTCTTCGAATTGGGACAGTCCTCCGCGCGGGGCAATGACGTATGCGGCCGACAAATGCGCACTCATGAGGATGCAGCCCCTGAATTGAGACACAGCCAAGAGGATCTGCTGTGGAAGTGGTCTCCAGCTACAAGTACCTGGGTGTACACATGAATGATAACCTGAGCTGGAGCAACAACACCACCAGCCTGATCAAGAAAGGTAATCAAAGACTCTACTTCCTCAGACGGCTGAGACGAGCTGGTCTGAGAAGCTCAGTCCTCACCTCCTTCTACAGGTGTGCAGTGGAGAGCATCCTGTGCTCCAGCATCAACGTGTGGCATGGAGGCTGCACAGCTGCAGAAAGAAAAGCTTTGCAGAGAGTGGTGAAGGCTGCACAGAAGTCTGTTGGAGTCAGTCTCCCCACCATCACAGACATCTACACCTCCAGATGCAGGAAGAGGGCCACCTGCATCATGAAAGACCCCACTCACCCAGCACACACACTTTTTGCCCCACTCCCCTCAGGAAGGAGGCTGAGGAGCATTAAGTGTAGAACCACTAGACTGAGGAACAGCTTCTACCCTGAGGCTGTTAGACTCATGAATAAATAACCAGAATAATCACTGCAAAATATCACATCATGTTGCTGCTGATCTGTTTCATGTTGCTGTGTTCATTCGTGCCCATCTGCTCATACAGACTCATGTTTGTGCTGCTGTTTGGAGTAAGTGTTTTTCTATGATGTTAGTGCTTAGTGTATTTTTAGTTGATGTTTTTCTTAGTTCATATCTTAGATGTTATTACTGTTCTTCTTTTACATTATATTGTTGGATGTAACTGGGACCTTGTGTGCATAATCTCGTTTCATCACATGTACCACATGTGGTGCAAATGACAATAAATAATCTCTGACTCTTTTTTTCATTCATTCATTCAACCTTTATTTATACAGGCTAGCCTCGTTGAGTCACGGGGACTCATTTACAAGAGGGACCTGTCTCACTCACACCAAACAACCATCCACTCTCACACTCACACCTAGGGTCAATTTAGAGTCACCAATCAGCCTAACAAGCATGTTTTTTGGTCTGTGGGAGGAAACCGGAGTACCCGGAGGAAACCCACGCATGCACGGGGAGAACATGCAAATTCCACCCAGAAAGGCCCCGGACCGGGATTTGAACCAGCAACCTTCTCGCTGAGAGGCAGCAGCTCTACCAGTTGTGCCACCTTTAGAGCCTGGTCGCTGACTAACAAAAATGAGTGGAAAGAAAAGACATAAACAAAGCTTTGCTTTGTTATAAGAAGCCAAAGTTATCCTCTGTCTAACGTAAACCAGAAAAGCAATGGGATGTTAAAGGTTTGAGGAGTCAAAAAACAACTCAGTAATCATAAATCACAGATCTAAAACTGTTTTATGATCAAAAGTGGTATTTTTTTTATTCGAATTGGCCTTTTGTTAAATGTTATCACATAAAACATTTATCTTATATGTTAGCTGGACAAATAAAAACATGTTTGGTTGCATATTATCATACCTCTAGGCTGTGTGTAGCAGAGCAATCATAAAGTGAGGCAAATCCTAACTTAAGATTCACAACCTGTGCACGGTCACGTGCTGAACTGAAATAAAATGCATCACTTATGCAGAGCAAATCTACAATTGCACACTTTTGAAAAAGGGAACAAAAGGATGTGACCTTGGGTGTTTTTCACAGCAGTTTGGCAGGAATAGAATCACGTTCAGCTGTGACATTTCTGCCATTCGTGACGTTGATGATGAATGCAGCAAAAAGCTGGTTTTAAAATAGCATCCATGCTAGATGTCAATGAGCTCATTAATGGGCCCCAACCAGCAGCATTCATGAGCATATTGGAAACCAGTCTGGAGCGTAAATGTGTGTGTGTTTTAAATCACGTCTAGTGCATCTATACATCATTGATTTTGGAGCCACAATCTATTAAACTGGCAAACAGACCCTGTTAAGATCCTTATGCATTTATTGATTTTGATAAAGTCTTGCTTCAGTCAGCCGATAGCAATACAATGTGACTGCCTCCTGATGTGCCTGCTACTTGCACATTAAACGAACATGAGAAGAGTCAGACTGCTCAGATACAGCCAAATGTGTTATAACTCACGAGGGGTTCCTTCAGCCATGCATTGACATGCACAACACACTCACACACAACTGCACACAGCGGCAGAGCCATACGTTAATCTCTTCATTACCGTTTCATAAGCATTTTTAAAACAGCAGCCTTTACCTTCAGTTTAGGGATGTTTGTGATAATTAGAGAGCTAGTGTTCCTTGAAGGAATACAAATCACACCAGATTTCCAGACTAAGATCAGTTTATGTTGGGAAATGACAACGTTGGTCGAACCTTGATAACATTATCAAGAACTCATGTTCTATTGCAAAATGTCACATATTTTGTGTTATGAACCACATAAACTTTACATCAGTATGTGTAATACTGACTGATATCCATTTTTTTGTGTTTGCTATGATTAATAAGTGGTGGCAGCCATCTTTAAGAAATTCTATCTTCAAAGTCAGTCAGTTTTTGTTAAATTTTGTTAAAATTTGTTGTTTGCTAACAGATAAAATAGAGTTGGCAACCTTTAATAATAATAATAATAATAATAATAATTGTCTAATCTTGTCATCTGCGTATGTTTCCCATACACAGACGAAATTCGTCTCTGCATTTAACCCAACCACCTACCAGGCGGTGCAGTGAGCAGCCATAGAAGGCGCTCGGGGAGCTGGAGAAATAGGTGTGCACTCATAGACACCCCAAGATGTGTAGTGGCCGGGACGCGAACCCGCGTCCTTCGGGTCCCAAGTCAAACGCCCTAACCACTACACCATCTTGGCTCCAAAACAAACAGAAATCTTGGGAAATCGACTAAAAACAGAGTTCTCTGTGCATCTGTCTGACATCTGGATCATGTGCCTCACAGCTAGGACAACTTAAAAATTAATAAATAGACATTTCTATTTATTAATTTTTAAGTTGTCCTAGCTGTGAGGCATACTGGAGCTCTGCGATCAATTTTTTGCTTTTATGTTCAAACAGTTAAATTATTCTGTTTTAAAATCTTAAGCCAATTGTTAGCTCTCAAAGTTTGGACTCAGTTTAAACACCTACAAAACCAAATGTATGCACCATTAGCTCTAAAACTTTTAAAGATTTGAAATATAGTTTTCTGTGGTGGCCATCTTAAACCAGGTTTATTCCAAAAGTTAATCAGTTTTACTTGTACTTTCATCCTGTGATTTAATTTTTGCAAGTTTCATTTAAATGTGTCTAGCCTTCCTTAAGATATTTTTGCTTAATAGAAAGGTGCACAAAAACACAGACACAGGCAAACACATTAAATGTGCCTTTGTCATCCAACAGCAGAAGATAAATACACATTTGTGTGAATAACGCCACAAATACACGAGCTCGGTAAATATATGCACTTTTTTTCCTGGATGGTTTAGATAATTTGAATTGGATGACCCATGGAAAGGTTATGGACAATAATATAATACATGTTGTAGATTGTCCTATACAACCTTAGACTGTAGTTAAATTCTGGAAACTTGTAGTCAGTGGGACCAGGACCAAAATGGTTTCCTACCTTCTTAAAACAACTCCAATCTAAACTCCAATCTCTAATGATGTTATTTTAAATATAGTTTTACACATTCTGTTGTACAAAAATATTAGTTGTAACAAAATTATGATATTTATTCAAGAAGTGTAGGACTCCTAGGGTTTTGCACAAACAGCTTTCTGCACCATATGTTGCCATAGACGCACCTGGAGATCCTTACCCTGATAAGCAGCAGGAATATAAAAGGCTCTTGATGACACCATTCCAATGCTGGTGCATTGTCTGCCTGATGGTACTGTGTTACTGGCCCTTCGTTATATTCTCTAGAGTTTTGCTACTAACTCCTTGCTCTTATGCCTCACAGAATAACCTGAGCTCCTTTGTCACCCTGGACCTTCCTGTGTTCCCGGAGTACTTCCTTTGTTGCCCCCTTACCTTCCCCACTTAACCCTTGTGCGATCTTAACATTATGTTTACTCCCCTTGTCCTACGGGTCAAAAATGACCCGCACTACCAAAGACCCAAAATAAAGCAGCTTTATTGAACTTTAAATCCAAAATCCATTTTCCACGATGAAACAACCTGTTATTTATCAATGCATCTCAATTTTTTTTATCATGTATTTTTGTTACACAATACAAAAAGACAATCACCAGTTAACAGTATTACACTTTTTTTTTTACCACAAACCAACTGTCAAAACAGTTTTCTTTTACACAGTAAAGGTTTATTATGGCTATTATATAAATGTAAAGTAATTATTTCTGAATTATTTATATTGAAAGGGAAAAAACAGTCAACAATCTGGAACTTTTTTGTCACGTTTATTTTTTAAATATTTTTTAGGAAGTGAATTATAAAAATACTTCTCTCATAACACAACAAAAAAACAAAATGTTGCTTGATTTTGTGAACAATTTTCAACTTCTACTATATTTATCACATGTAGGACAGTATGTGTGAACGTGAGAATGGGCTTTGCAGATGTGTTTCTCACATGTGCAGCACACAGCTTTTGTCTTGCAGTCCTTCTTCCAGGGGCAGAACTGGCACCTTTTTCTTTTGACTGACCCAGCTGCAGCCTCAAGTGGATCAGGACAAGATTCAGCTCTCTGAACAACTTCCACAATGGCTATTTCTTAGTTTGTTTTTTTGTTTTGCTTGGCAGCTTGTGTGATGTGAGGGGTTAGCTGCAGATCAAGAGTGCAGGTGCAGGTCAAATGCAAGTTCTAGTGTCTTTGATGTGTGTGTGTGTGTGTGTGTGTGTGTGTGTGTGTGTGTGTGTGTGTGGGGGGTGTGTGGTGTGTGTGTGTGTTAGAGAGAGTTTGTGTGTGGCCTTTGAACTTTTTTCTGGTGTTTAAATGCCTTTATAATTCACGGGTCAAAAATGACCCATAGGACGATCTTTGGACCCTAGTGGTGTACAGCCCACATGGAAACCTAGACAAAAACAAAGTATCACTTTTTGTAATGATGGGGTCACTTTAGGAAAAGTCATAAAATTTCAAGTTGGAAAAATATAGTTTAAGGTATTTTTTCTATAGCTAAACATGGTAGCGGGTCACTTTTGACCCATAGGACAACACAAGGGTTAAGTAATCATTCAACCGTCCTGGGACCTCAAAGGACTGACCCTGGAACCATGGACTTTCATGCCCCAGAGTTTACCATCTCCTCCTTAAGGTTCCATCCTCTTCCTCCAGAGATCACAGTTCAACTGTTTGCATATCACTCACTTAAACACTGTTAAAACTGTTCCTGGTCTTGTAGTTGCACTTACAGTCCATGGCTATTCTGGGTCCTTAGTAAATCGTTAAAAGAAGAATCCCCACAAAACCTTTGTCCAACCTGTGTCTTCAACAAGGCTATGCTTGAATAAGTAATTGGTCAGGACATTGGGTTTTATTAATGGCAAATTTTTGTTTCATTGTTTGTTTCCATCCTCTCCATAGGAAAATGTGTGGGTTTTCAGTTGCTAACCACTCTGCAAAGTTCACCAACGTTTCTCTTTAGGTGTTTTCACACATACTGTGCACACTTGTGGGTCTTGGATAATATAATTTTCCCAGACAGTTGGCATGATAAAATGTGTCTAAATTAGATGCAGAGACAACATGCTAACTTGGCAGCTAATCTTATGCCGTATTTGAAGCAAATCTGCATGCAGCTATCTGTTTTAGTTTATTTTCTCTTCCACTTATATGCTGCTCTTCACACTTGTGTAAATGTAAATGTTCATACTGATAACATAAAAGCCTTAACCGAGGAGCTTCATACATAATGTGTCACTTAAAGTGGAGAAAACGTTAATATAGCATATACTTTTGCATCATATTGTGACTCCTGCATGCAAGTCTTTCAACACCCCTATGATGATAGATATGCAAGTCTTTCAACATCCCTATGATGATAGATATGTCTGATAGATATGTCAATTTAAAATATGAAATTATTTGAAAAAAAAATATGTATTGGTTTAGGTTAACTAAAACCATGAAAGTCAAATAGAAGTGCAGCTGAGGTCATTAGTGGATTTCTAACCACAAACCCTGAGTTTTACTTCACAGACAATTTATTATTTTTTATTACTGGTCTAGAATCGGTTAGCAGTAAATTAAGCAAATACTAGTTTAGACTGTTTTCATTAATGGTAAATAAACCAACAACAAAATCAGCTAATAAAAAGTAATCTCACCACAGAATTATTCAACATTGCCATCCCTTTTCTTTTTTTCCTTATATGTATCTCTGAGATGAGTTTGCCTCTATTGACAGAATTTCACAGAGTCTCTGCACGGCTTGCTGACTTTCCTTAGAAAATTGTTGATTCTGTAATGTTGTGGCGGTCAAGAAGTCTGCTCTTGAAATATACATGACACAGAAGAAGGAAAATAGGAAAATCTAAAAGTAATGTGGATGCACAACTAAAAACTATGGCCTTCAAGGTACAACTCACATTCAATGAATGCTACGTGTTAAGTTATTCACTTTAAAAACACTAAAGTTTGTTTTATGCCATAGATAAATGAATATTGTAACTTTTTCTTTCTAAAACCAATCATTTTAAAAGTTTCTTATCATATTCCTTTATTTCAAACACTTTTAAGGGAGGAACAACTCTCAGTGGACATCTTGCAAATATGTTCTAACATTTAGAAACTATTTGACATATTTCTGGGTCCCTCTTGTAATTTGTTACGCAGCAAAAGACAGAAAGACACTCTTGCCATGTATTGAATTAGGAGCAGGACCCAGAAATAGGAGTAAATAAAAATATTTAAACATCAAAGTTCAAGCTCAATCATCCAGGTACAAAATCCAATGATGGTCAATCAGGTCTTCTGGAGAGTTTTTTTTTTTTTTTTGTGGAAAGACGTTTGCCCTCTATCTGGAGGGCTTCATAAGTCTGAGGAGTCCCAAGTAAACAGTTTTCCTCACCAAGCAGTACACTCCTTTAGTAGACCAACCCGTTTGCTGATGATAAGATGGATTCTGGGGGCTGTCCTGTCTCCCGTTGTCTCCCCCCAGGCAGACAGCCACAGCCGAAGTGGTTCAAGACCAAAGTTCATGCTCAATCATCCATCCATCCATCCATTTTCTTACGCTTATCCGGGGTCGGGTCGCGGGGGTAAAAGCCTAAGTAGGGAGGCCCAGACTTCCCTCTCCCCAGCCACTTGGAGCAGCTCCTCTGGGGGAATCCCAAGGCGTTCCCAGGCCAGCCGAGAAACATAGTCCCTCCAGCGTGTCCTGGGTCTTCCTCTGGGTCTCCTCCCGGTGGGACATGCCCGGAACACCTCACCAGGGAGGCGTCCAGGAGGCATCCTAACCAGATGCCCGAGCCACCTCAACTGGCTCCTCTCGATGTGGAGAAGCAGCGGCTCTACTCCGAGTCCCTCCCGGATGACTGAGCTTCTCACCCTATCTCTAAGGGAGAGTCCAGACACCCTGCGGAGAAAACTCATTTCAGCCGCTTGTATCCGAGATCTCGTTCTTTCGGTCATAACCCAGAGCTCATGACCATAGATGAGGGTGGGAACGTAGATCGATCGGTAAATTGAGAGCTTTGCCTTTCGACTCAGCTCTCTCTTCACCACCCGCTTCACTGCGGACGCTGCACCTATCCGCCTATCGATCTCACGCTCCAGTTTTCCCTCATTCGTGAACAAGACCCCGAGATACTTAAACTCCTCCACTTGGGGCAGGACCTCCTCCCCGACCCGGAGAGGGCATGCTACCCTTTTCCGGCTCAAGACCATGGCCTCGGATTTGGAGGAACTGATCCTCATCCCGGCCGCATCACACTCGGCTGCAAACCGCTCCAGCGAAAGCTGTAGATCACGATCTGATGAAGCCAATAGGACCACATCATCTGCAAAAAACAGAGAAGCGATTCTAAGGCCACCAAAACGGATCCTCTCAACACCTTGGCTGCGCCTAGAAATTCTGTCCATAAAAGTTATGAACAGAATCGGTGACAAAGGGCAACCTTGGCGGAGTCCAACTCTCACCGGAAACGAGCCTGACTTACTGCCAGGATGCGGACCATGCTCTGACACCGGTCTGTGGGGGACGGGCTCTGACTGTTGTTTGTGCCTATGCGCCAAACGGTAGCGCAGATTACCCACCCTTTTTGGAGTCCTTGGAGGGGGTATTGGAGGGTGCGCCTCCTGGGGACTCCCTTGTTCTGCTGGGGACTTCAACGCTCACGTGGGCAATGACAGTGAGACCTGGAGGGGTGTGGTTGGGAGGAACGGCCCCCCTGATCTGAACCCGAGTGGTGTTCTGTTGTTGGACTTCTGTGCTCGTCATGGATTGTCCATAACGAACACCATGTTCAGGCATAAGGGTGTCCATATGTGCTCTTGGCACCAGGACACCCTAGGTCGCAGTTCGATGATCGACTTTGTTGTCGTCTCATCTGATCTGCGGCCGCATGTCTTGGACACTCGGGTGAAGAGAGGGGCGGAGCTGTCAACTGACCACTACCTGGTGATGAGTTGGCTCCGATGGTGGGGGAGGATGCCGGTCAGACCTGGCAGGCCCAAACGTATTGTGAGGGTCTGCTGGGAACGTCTGGCAGAGTCTCCCGTAAGACGGAGCTTTAACTCCCACCTCCGGGAGAGCTTTGAACACGTTCCGAGGGAGGCGGGGGACATTGAGCCCGAGTGGGCCATGTTCCGCGCCTCTATTGTCGAGGCAGCTTATCAGAGTTGTGGCCGCAAGGTTGTTGGTGCCTGTCGTGGTGGCAACCCTCGAACCCGGTGGTGGACACCGGCGGTGAGGGATGCTGTCAAGCTGAAGAAGGAGTCCTATTGGGCCTTTTTGGCCTGTGGGACCCCGGAAGCAGCAGATAGGTACCGGCAGTCCAAGCGGCATGCGGCTCGGGTGGTTGCTGAGGCAAAAACTCGGGCGTGGGAGGAGTTCGGAGAGGCCATGGAGAATGACTTCCGTACGGCTTCGAGGCGATTCTGGTCCACCATCCGGCGTCTCAGGGGGGGAAAGCGGTACGCGACCAACACCATTTATGGTGGGGATGGCGTGCTGTTGACCTCAACTCGGGATGTTGTGAGTCGGTGGGCGGAATACTTCGAAGACCTCCTCAATCCTACTGGCACGTCTTCCACTGAGGAAGCGGAGCCTGGGGATTTTGGGTCGGGCTCTCCAATCTCTGGTGCTGAGGTCGCCAAGGTGGTTAAAAAGCTCCGTGGTGGCAGGGCTCCGGGGGTGGATGAGATTCGTCCTGAGTTCCTTAGGGCTCTGGATGTTGTGGGGTTGTGTTGGCTTACGCGACTCTGCAATATCGCGTGGACATCGGGGGCAGTTCCCTTGGATTGGCAGACTGGGGTGGTGGTTCCCCTATTCAAAAAGGGGGACCGTAGGGTGTGTTCCAACTATAGAGGGATCACACTCTTAAGCCTCCCTGGTAAGGTCTATTCAGGGGTTCTGGAGAGGAGGGTCCGTCGGATAGTCGAACCTCGGATTCAGGAGGAGCAGTGTGGTTTTCGTCCATGCTCAATCATCCAGGTACAAAATCCAATAATGGTCCATCAGGTCTTCTGCTCAGTTTATTTTTTGTGGAAAGATGTTTCAACCTCTATCTAAAATCTAAAATATTTAAAGTTTTATTTGGAAGATAAAGTCAGCTGCCACTCTGTAGAACTCAATCACAGATAGAGAAACCAAATTTAAGAGAGCAGCTCACTTTTGTTATGAAGGGTACCCAGAAATGGAAACAGGAGTGATCAAAAATGTTTAACGGCAGATTTCGACACAAGGGACTTGTTAAGGGCTGACAAACTGAAAGTTATGCACCATAACTCATGTTCCCTGAAGGAAGGGAACGAGGTGCAACATACTTGCTATGGGAATTGCGCCCCCACGTGATTACCTGAAGGAATAATAATAATAACAATAATAATAATAATAATAATAATAATAATAATAATAACAATAATAATAATAATAATAATAATAATAATAATAATGAATTCAATTTATAACGCACTTTTCATTAATGAAAATCTCAAAGTGCTATACAATACAATCACGCCTTTACGGCTAGGGCGTCAACGTCGCGCCAGAGGCCCCGCCCTCTGGGTATTTAAGTGACTGACGCCCATCCATCTTTCTCCAAAATGGCACTTCACCAAGCTTTCAGCATTGAAAAGGGCCAGATATGTTGCACCTCGTTCCCTTCCTTCAGGGAACATGAGTTATGGTGCATAACTTTCAGTTCCCTTATCAGTCAGTCACTCGGTGCAACATACTTGCTATGGGAACGTAATTCATTCACGCCCTTGAAATGCTCAGTAAAATGCATGCTAGTGTGAACGTCTGCCCTTGACCAGCAGGCATCTCAAGGCTACTTTCTACTGTGTGTTAGAAAGAACAGCCTGAGTGACATCACACGCAGTAATATCCAAACTGTAATGCTTTGCAAAGTGTTTAATGAGCTCCAGTTCGCAGCAGCACAAATGTCTGCAACTGGTACACCCTTGAACAAGCCCCTAGTCGAGTGAGCGTGCAATCCAGAGGGCACCTGTAGACCTTTGCTACTGTACGCCCTTTTAATGGCCTTAGTCACCCAATGTGAAAGGCGTTGTTTTGATAGGGCCTTTCCGGTCGCAGGTACTGCAAAGCACACAAACAGTTGATTTGTTTTTCTCCATCCAGCTGTTCTCTGCATGTAAGTGCGTAAAGCTCTCATGGGGCAGAGAGCCTTCAACCTTTCCTGTTCCTGAGTGAGGACAGGAGCAGGTGGGAAGGAGGAGAGATCAAGGTCTAGACTCCTATTGTTCAAAGTCAAGACCTTGGGGATGTATGCGTGATTAGGCCTTAGGGTGACCTTTGACCCGTCAGGGGCAAATCTGGTACACATTGGATGTACAGACAATGCATGGAGTTCACCCACGCATTTCGTCGAGCAAAGTGCCAAGAGTAGAGCGGTTTTATAAGATAACAAGTCTATCTTAACCTCGCTCAGTGGCTCGAATGAAAGATCACAGAGAGCCTCCAAGACCAGGCTAATATCCCAACCAGGGATCAGGATCCTACTGGGTGGTTTTGTCCTTAGCACGTCCCTCATAAACCTTATTATTATTGGGTGCGTACCAGGTGTCCTGTGTCCCCAGCCTTTGTGACAGGCTGAAATAGCTGATAGGAAAACTTTAATCGTTGAGAAAGGACAACCTTTTTCCAGTAAGTCCTGAAGGAAAGTCAGGAGCTGAGCCAGGTCGCATGAGTAAGAAATAATATTTCTTCCTGTGCACCAAGCTTAAAAAATGTGCCACTTCTGTGCGTAAAGAGACTGTGTTGACATAGCACGAGCATTTTATATGGTTTTTACCACATTTTCCGGCAGGTCTGATTCCATCAGCTTGTTCTTTTCTGCCAACAAGCTGAAATTTTTAACAATTCTCAGCCTAGGCTGCGAGACTACTTCTTCTGGTGACATAGTTTGACCTTGAAGAAGAGCAGTTGGTGTATCCAGTTCCTCTCCAGGGGCCTTGGAAGCCTTGACCCCTTGGAGGTCAACCAAGTTTGGGAGAAGGCCTTTTTGTTGATGTGCTACCAGGTTGTTCTGATCGAGAGTGATCGAGGGCAGATGCAACCTGTCATCTTTATTAGACAGAAGTGGAGCAGAATGTCTGTTTTCTCTCTCCATGTTTTGGGTCATGGGACTGAGAATTTTGTAAACGAGCAGATCTTCTGACCCCAATCTGTTTCCTGGATAGGTCCAGTTTACTGGTCCTTGGCCTTAACAGAGCGTTGGAACCAGACAAACCGGCCAGGGTCTGTGTTTCACCCGTTGGGGGGATATTGTTTAAGAGCAGAGCTGAACTAGCACAGTGAGAAAGGTCACGTGATGCGGGATCACTGCTTGGACATTGCATGTCACTCAATAATAATG
Source organism: Garcialebias charrua (assembly GCA_038048925.1). Lineage (NCBI taxonomy): Eukaryota > Metazoa > Chordata > Actinopteri > Cyprinodontiformes > Rivulidae > Garcialebias > Garcialebias charrua. The sequence goes on from JBBPBX010068192.1 coordinate 16,789, forward strand.
GGGCAACTGCAATGTGAGAACGTGGAGATGATTCTTTGTGCTTGGCATACTTTAAATTGTTTGGTGATAGAGAGCCCAGTTCTCTTCGAACAACAGGAAGAGGAATCTGATTCAGCTCTGATTTGTTTACACACACAGCAGCCTGAACACAATTGCTTTTGTGAATGTGTGAAGCTCGTGGTTGCCTGTGGGCATCTGACGTGGCCCTCTGTCGTTAGATTCTGTCGACGCGTTTCCCTGAGGTGAGGACATGTCACGTGTTTGCTTGGTTAGTTTATTGGCCGCCCCGTCGTTCACAGTGGAACGGGGACTGGAGCATGTGATCCCTCTCACCTGTCTCCATGAGGGGTGGGGGGGCCTGCTTGCAGACACCTCTGTGCCTGTTGTTTACAGACAGAGCAGAGGCACCCTGCCAGGGTTCATTGATTAGGCTAACATCCCGTGAGCCGTGAGGGAGGGGGGGAAATGGCCCTCTCCCTTTATGATGGCTGGCAGGCCAGAGGGACCTGTTCTGCTGAAGTTACTTGTGTTTTGTTGTTGTTGTTTTTTTATTTTTTTATTTGAGTCAATAAAACAGAGAGGGGCTGTTTTTTTTAGCTTTATTCATTCTTAAGTGTAACGACATGTTTGATTTTATGTCATTCACAGCAGGAAAAACATGATTTGTGCATGAAACAAAGTTACCAGCTTTTTGTATCGTGCTACAAATAAAGTCTGGACATGAAAGGATCATTCCCCGTACCGCTTGGGCGGGTGACCGTGTAAAGTCCAGACGTGAACCTGGTTCATCAGGCACGGTTTTGTCTGTCGTCCCGGTTTGCCGAGGAGGCCCTGTGTCTGACCGCCTGGCGGGGGACAAACCTGTTTTTGCTCCATGCGTGCTCGGTGCGAGGTGGGCCCGGCGGTGGTCTCTGCCGATGCTCATCCTCGTACGCCGGCCGCTTCTGCGGTGGGGCACGCGTTGCCGAGCGGTGTCGAGGTTGCGCAGGTCTGCCTCCAGCAGACTCCCTGGGGGGGCGAAGCTTCTCCTGGGAATGCCCACCCGGAGAGCTTCAGCCTGTTTGCGCCTTTGGTCCAGCTTGGTCTGAATTCGATCCAAAGCTTTCCCAAACAATCCCGTCGGCTCTATCGAGTGGTGGAGAAAAGGCACCTTTTGTCCCTCGGGGAGATCAGTTAAAGTCATCCACAGATGGCATATCGCAATGACCACTTCCGCCATGCCTTTGCCTTGAGCAACAGTGGCTGTCCCCGTCATGCGGAGCACGAAGTCTGTTGCCCTACGGGCTTCATCCAGCAAATCGGCGGCAGCCTGCTTGTCAGTCGTTACCTGGAGCTGTTGTAGCTTTTCAGCTAGGTAAGCCTGCATCAACGCGGACGCGTTCATAGCGTGCACCGCGAGTCCCTGAGCTCTGTAGCATTTCTCGAGCAGAGAAGCTGAGGCTTGACAAGCTTTGTTGGGAAGAGTTGGTTTTGTCCCAGATGACTTAGGAGCCAGGTGAGATGACAGTGTGTCCTCAATTTGAGGCAAGTTGGCTATTCCCACCTCATCCATCCTGTCCACGTCGAGGAACTGCGAGAGTGGTAAGAGCATGGGAGCTCTGGGCTGAGGCCAGGTGCGAGTTAGTTATGTGAGGAAGTCCGGGAACATGGGCATCTTTTGCCTTGTAGCGGCCTGCTTCTTTGAGTAAAAATAGTTTCCTGCCAGCCTCGTGACCTATTGACGAGGCGGAGGCTCTGGCCATGGGATGTGTAACGCGTCCGTTGCTCTGTGGCCCAGGTCAAACAGAGCAGGGATGGAAAAGTCAGTTTCTGGGAGTACAGGTACCTGGGTCTGGGAGAGGTCTTCTCCCTGTTCCTCGAGTTCGACATCTGCGTCCTCCGCGGAAAATTTACCTGAGGCTGAAATCGAGATCTCGTCCTCGTTCATCATGCCTCTAGTGTCAAATTCGACTGTTAAATCCACCATAGGAGCCAGCACATCAGTGCTGTCACCCCATTCGACTCGTGTGCTGTCGTGCAGAGCCATGTACTCGAGCTCCGGCGTGGGAGTGAGGGGCTCAGTGGTGTCCGCATCCGTTGGCACTGCTGGGACGCCCATGGCCTTGGCGACAAGGTCAACCCAGTGCTGCAGCACCGCATCCAGCATCTGGTTGCTGTGTGGGCAAAACTCAAGCGCATCCAGTGCTATTTTTGCATGTAACATTCCCAGGCAGACTGGACAGGCCTCATGGGTGTCCGTCGCCGCGAGGGAGAAACCGTATCCGCCAAGACATGCGCGCAAAGTTGGGCTTGATGTCCTACTGGTTTTCCTTGGAAGTCTTGTCTTTCGCTTTCCTTTCTCCGGAGGCATGTCCGAGATAAGGCGAGCGAGTCCTTCCAGAATTCTTTTTCTTTAAATTTTTTTAGATGTCTC
>JBBPBX010068193.1:0-13137 GCA_038048925.1 Garcialebias charrua
TGGACCTGGACTCTGTTAGAACCTGGACCTGGGCTCTGTTAGAACCTGGACCTGGGCTCTGTTAGAACCTGGACCTGGGCTCTGTTAGAACCTGGACCTGGGCTCTGTTAGAACCTGGACCTGGGCTCTGTTAGAACCTGGACCTGGGCTCTGTTAGAACCTGGACCTGGGCTCTGTTAGAACCTGGACCTGGGCTCTGTTAGAACCTGGACCTGGGCTCTGTTAGAACCTGGACCTGGGCTCTGTTAGAACCTGGACCTGGGCTCTGTTAGAACCTGGACCTGGGCTCTGTTAGAACCTGGACCTGGGCTCTGTTAGAACCTGGACCTGGGCTCTGTTAGAACCTGGACCTGGGCTCTGTTAGAACCTGGACCTGGGCTCTGTTAGAACCTGGACCTGGGCTCTGTTAGAACCTGGACCTGGACTCTGTTAGAACCTGGACCTGGGCTCTGTTAGAACCTGGACCTGGGCTCTGTTAGAACCTGGACCTGGGCTCTGTTAGAACCTGGACCTGGGCTCTGTTAGAACCTGGACCTGGGCTCTGTTAGAACCTGGACCTGGGCTCTGTTAGAACCTGGACCTGGACTCTGTTAGAACCTGGACCTGGGCTCTGTTAGAACCTGGACCTGGGCTCTGTTAGAACCTGGACCTGGGCTCTGTTAGAACCTGGACCTGGACTCTGTTAGAACCTGGACCTGGGCTCTGTTAGAACCTGGACCTGGACTCTGTTAGAACCTGGACCTGGACTCTGTTAGAACCTGGACCTGGACTCTGTTAGAACCTGGACCTGGACTCTGTTAGAACCTGGACCTGGGCTCTGTTAGAACCTGGACCTGGGCTCTGTTAGAACCTGGACCTGGGCTCTGTTAGAACCTGGACCTGGGCTCTGTTAGAACCTGGACCTGGACTCTGTTAGAACCTGGACCTGGGCTCTGTTAGAACCTGGACCTGGGCTCTGTTAGAACCTGGACCTGGGCTCTGTTAGAACCTGGACCTGGGCTCTGTTAGAACCTGGACCTGGGCTCTGTTAGAACCTGGACCTGGGCTCTGTTAGAACCTGGACCTGGACTCTGTTAGAACCTGGACCTGGGCTCTGTTAGAACCTGGACCTGGGCTCTGTTAGAACCTGGACCTGGGCTCTGTTAGAACCTGGACCTGGGCTCTGTTAGATCCTGGACCTGGGCTCTGTTAGAACCTGGACCTGGGCTCTGTTAGAACCTGGACCTGGGCTCTGTTAGAACCTGGACCTGGGCTCTGTTAGAACCTGGACCTGGGCTCTGTTAGAACCTGGACCTGGGCTCTGTTAGAACCTGGACCTGGGCTCTGTTAGAACCTGGACCTGGGCTCTGTTAGAACCTGGACCTGGGCTCTGTTAGAACCTGGACCTGGACTCTGTTAGAACCTGGACCTGGGCTCTGTTAGAACCTGGACCTGGGCTCTGTTAGAACCTGGACCTGGGCTCTGTTAGAACCTGGACCTGGGCTCTGTTAGAACCTGGACCTGGGCTCTGTTAGAACCTGGACCTGGGCTCTGTTAGAACCTGGACCTGGGCTCTGTTAGAACCTGGACCTGGGCTCTGTTAGAACCTGGACCTGGGCTCTGTTAGAACCTGGACCTGGGCTCTGTTAGAACCTGGACCTGGGCTCTGTTAGAACCTGGACCTGGGCTCTGTTAGAACCTGGACCTGGGCTCTGTTAGAACCTGGACCTGGGCTCTGTTAGAACCTGGACCTGGGCTCTGTTAGAACCTGGACCTGGGCTCTGTTAGAACCTGGACCTGGGCTCTGTTAGAACCTGGACCTGGGCTCTGTTAGAACCTGGACCTGGGCTCTGTTAGAACCTGGACCTGGGCTCTGTTAGAACCTGGACCTGGGCTCTGTTAGAACCTGGACCTGGGCTCTGTTAGAACCTGGACCTGGGCTCTGTTAGATCCTGGACCTGGGCTCTGTTAGATCCTGGACCTGGGCTCTGTTAGAACCTGGACCTGGGCTCTGTTAGAACCTGGACCTGGGCTCTGTTAGAACCTGGACCTGGGCTCTGTTAGAACCTGGACCTGGGCTCTGTTAGAACCTGGACCTGGGCTCTGTTAGAACCTGGACCTGGGCTCTGTTAGATCCTGGACCTGGGCTCTGTTAGAACCTGGACCTGGGCTCTGTTAGAACCTGGACCTGGGCTCTGTTAGAACCTGGACCTGGGCTCTGTTAGATCCTGGACCTGGGCTCTGTTAGAACCTGGACCTGGGCTCTGTTAGAACCTGGACCTGGGCTCTGTTAGAACCTGGACCTGGGCTCTGTTAGAACCTGGACCTGGGCTCTGTTAGAACCTGGACCTGGGCTCTGTTAGAACCTGGACCTGGGCTCTGTTAGATCCTGGACCTGGGCTCTGTTAGAACCTGGACCTGGGCTCTGTTAGAACCTGGACCTGGGCTCTGTTAGAACCTGGACCTGGGCTCTGTTAGAACCTGGACCTGGGCTCTGTTAGAACCTGGACCTGGGCTCTGTTAGAACCTGGACCTGGACTCTGTTAGAACCTGGACCTGGGCTCTGTTAGAACCTGGACCTGGGCTCTGTTAGATCCTGGACCTGGGCTCTGTTAGAACCTGGACCTGGGCTCTGTTAGAACCTGGACCTGGGCTCTGTTAGAACCTGGACCTGGGCTCTGTTAGAACCTGGACCTGGGCTCTGTTAGAACCTGGACCTGGGCTCTGTTAGAACCTGGACCTGGGCTCTGTTAGAACCTGGACCTGGGCTCTGTTAGAACCTGGACCTGGGCTCTGTTAGATCCTGGACCTGGGCTCTGTTAGAACCTGGACCTGGGCTCTGTTAGAACCTGGACCTGGGCTCTGTTAGAACCTGGACCTGGGCTCTGTTAGAACCTGGACCTGGGCTCTGTTAGAACCTGGACCTGGGCTCTGTTAGAACCTGGACCTGGGCTCTGTTAGAACCTGGACCTGGGCTCTGTTAGAACCTGGACCTGGGCTCTGTTAGAACCTGGACCTGGGCTCTGTTAGAACCTGGACCTGGGCTCTGTTAGAACCTGGACCTGGGCTCTGTTAGAACCTGGACCTGGGCTCTGTTAGAACCTGGACCTGGGCTCTGTTAGAACCTGGACCTGGGCTCTGTTAGATCCTGGACCTGGGCTCTGTTAGAACCTGGACCTGGGCTCTGTTAGAACCTGGACCTGGGCTCTGTTAGAACCTGGACCTGGGCTCTGTTAGAACCTGGACCTGGGCTCTGTTAGAACCTGGACCTGGGCTCTGTTAGAACCTGGACCTGGGCTCTGTTAGAACCTGGACCTGGGCTCTGTTAGAACCTGGACCTGGGCTCTGTTAGAACCTGGACCTGGACTCTGTTAGAACCTGGACCTGGGCTCTGTTAGAACCTGGACCTGGGCTCTGTTAGAACCTGGACCTGGGCTCTGTTAGAACCTGGACCTGGGCTCTGTTAGAACCTGGACCTGGGCTCTGTTAGAACCTGGACCTGGGCTCTGTTAGAACCTGGACCTGGGCTCTGTTAGAACCTGGACCTGGGCTCTGTTAGAACCTGGACCTGGGCTCTGTTAGAACCTGGACCTGGGCTCTGTTAGAACCTGGACCTGGGCTCTGTTAGAACCTGGACCTGGGCTCTGTTAGAACCTGGACCTGGGCTCTGTTAGAACCTGGACCTGGCTCTGTTAGAACCTGGACCTGGGCTCTGTTAGAACCTGGACCTGGGCTCTGTTAGAACCTGGACCTGGGCTCTGTTAGAACCTGGACCTGGGCTCTGTTAGAACCTGGACCTGGGCTCTGTTAGAACCTGGACCTGGGCTCTGTTAGAACCTGGACCTGGGCTCTGTTAGAACCTGGACCTGGGCTCTGTTAGAACCTGGACCTGGGCTCTGTTAGAACCTGGACCTGGGCTCTGTTAGAACCTGGACCTGGGCTCTGTTAGAACCTGGACCTGGGCTCTGTTAGAACCTGGACCTGGGCTCTGTTAGAACCTGGACCTGGGCTCTGTTAGAACCTGGACCTGGGCTCTGTTAGAACCTGGACCTGGGCTCTGTTAGAACCTGGACCTGGGCTCTGTTAGAACCTGGACCTGGGCTCTGTTAGAACCTGGACCTGGGCTCTGTTAGAACCTGGACCTGGGCTCTGTTAGAACCTGGACCTGGGCTCTGTTAGAACCTGGACCTGGGCTCTGTTAGAACCTGGACCTGGGCTCTGTTAGAACCTGGACCTGGGCTCTGTTAGAACCTGGACCTGGGCTCTGTTAGAACCTGGACCTGGGCTCTGTTAGAACCTGGACCTGGGCTCTGTTAGAACCTGGACCTGGGCTCTGTTAGAACCTGGACCTGGGCTCTGTTAGAACCTGGACCTGGACTCTGTTAGAACCTGGACCTGGGCTCTGTTAGAACCTGGACCTGGGCTCTGTTAGAACCTGGACCTGGACTCTGTTAGAACCTGGACCTGGGCTCTGTTAGAACCTGGACCTGGGCTCTGTTAGAACCTGGACCTGGGCTCTGTTAGAACCTGGACCTGGGCTCTGTTAGAACCTGGACCTGGGCTCTGTTAGAACCTGGACCTGGACTCTGTTAGAACCTGGACCTGGGCTCTGTTAGAACCTGGACCTGGGCTCTGTTAGAACCTGGACCTGGGCTCTGTTAGAACCTGGACCTGGGCTCTGTTAGAACCTGGACCTGGGCTCTGTTAGAACCTGGACCTGGACTCTGTTAGAACCTGGACCTGGGCTCTGTTAGAACCTGGACCTGGACTCTGTTAGAACCTGGACCTGGGCTCTGTTAGAACCTGGACCTGGGCTCTGTTAGAACCTGGACCTGGGCTCTGTTAGAACCTGGACCTGGGCTCTGTTAGAACCTGGACCTGGACTCTGTTAGAACCTGGACCTGGGCTCTGTTAGAACCTGGACCTGGGCTCTGTTAGAACCTGGACCTGGGCTCTGTTAGAACCTGGACCTGGACTCTGTTAGAACCTGGACCTGGGCTCTGTTAGAACCTGGACCTGGGCTCTGTTAGAACCTGGACCTGGGCTCTGTTAGAACCTGGACCTGGGCTCTGTTAGAACCTGGACCTGGACTCTGTTAGAACCTGGACCTGGACTCTGTTAGAACCTGGACCTGGGCTCTGTTAGAACCTGGACCTGGGCTCTGTTAGAACCTGGACCTGGGCTCTGTTAGAACCTGGACCTGGGCTCTGTTAGAACCTGGACCTGGGCTCTGTTAGAACCTGGACCTGGGCTCTGTTAGAACCTGGACCTGGGCTCTGTTAGAACCTGGACCTGGGCTCTGTTAGAACCTGGACCTGGGCTCTGTTAGAACCTGGACCTGGGCTCTGTTAGAACCTGGACCTGGGCTCTGTTAGAACCTGGACCTGGGCTCTGTTAGAACCTGGACCTGGGCTCTGTTAGAACCTGGACCTGGGCTCTGTTAGAACCTGGACCTGGGCTCTGTTAGAACCTGGACCTGGACTCTGTTAGAACCTGGACCTGGGCTCTGTTAGAACCTGGACCTGGGCTCTGTTAGATCCTGGACCTGGGCTCTGTTAGATCCTGGACCTGGGCTCTGTTAGAACCTGGACCTGGGCTCTGTTAGAACCTGGACCTGGGCTCTGTTAGAACCTGGACCTGGGCTCTGTTAGAACCTGGACCTGGGCTCTGTTAGAACCTGGACCTGGGCTCTGTTAGAACCTGGACCTGGGCTCTGTTAGAACCTGGACCTGGGCTCTGTTAGATCCTGGACCTGGGCTCTGTTAGATCCTGGACCTGGGCTCTGTTAGAACCTGGACCTGGGCTCTGTTAGAACCTGGACCTGGGCTCTGTTAGAACCTGGACCTGGGCTCTGTTAGAACCTGGACCTGGGCTCTGTTAGAACCTGGACCTGGGCTCTGTTAGAACCTGGACCTGGGCTCTGTTAGATCCTGGACCTGGGCTCTGTTAGATCCTGGACCTGGGCTCTGTTAGAACCTGGACCTGGGCTCTGTTAGAACCTGGACCTGGGCTCTGTTAGAACCTGGACCTGGGCTCTGTTAGAACCTGGACCTGGGCTCTGTTAGAACCTGGACCTGGGCTCTGTTAGAACCTGGACCTGGGCTCTGTTAGAACCTGGACCTGGGCTCTGTTAGATCCTGGACCTGGGCTCTGTTAGAACCTGGACCTGGGCTCTGTTAGAACCTGGACCTGGGCTCTGTTAGAACCTGGACCTGGGCTCTGTTAGAACCTGGACCTGGGCTCTGTTAGAACCTGGACCTGGGCTCTGTTAGAACCTGGACCTGGACTCTGTTAGAACCTGGACCTGGGCTCTGTTAGAACCTGGACCTGGGCTCTGTTAGATCCTGGACCTGGGCTCTGTTAGAACCTGGACCTGGGCTCTGTTAGAACCTGGACCTGGGCTCTGTTAGAACCTGGACCTGGACTCTGTTAGAACCTGGACCTGGGCTCTGTTAGAACCTGGACCTGGGCTCTGTTAGAACCTGGACCTGGGCTCTGTTAGAACCTGGACCTGGGCTCTGTTAGAACCTGGACCTGGGCTCTGTTAGAACCTGGACCTGGACTCTGTTAGAACCTGGACCTGGGCTCTGTTAGAACCTGGACCTGGGCTCTGTTAGAACCTGGACCTGGGCTCTGTTAGAACCTGGACCTGGGCTCTGTTAGAACCTGGACCTGGGCTCTGTTAGAACCTGGACCTGGGCTCTGTTAGAACCTGGACCTGGGCTCTGTTAGAACCTGGACCTGGGCTCTGTTAGAACCTGGACCTGGACTCTGTTAGAACCTGGACCTGGGCTCTGTTAGAACCTGGACCTGGGCTCTGTTAGAACCTGGACCTGGGCTCTGTTAGAACCTGGACCTGGGCTCTGTTAGAACCTGGACCTGGGCTCTGTTAGAACCTGGACCTGGGCTCTGTTAGAACCTGGACCTGGGCTCTGTTAGAACCTGGACCTGGGCTCTGTTAGAACCTGGACCTGGGCTCTGTTAGAACCTGGACCTGGGCTCTGTTAGAACCTGGACCTGGGCTCTGTTAGAACCTGGACCTGGACTCTGTTAGAACCTGGACCTGGGCTCTGTTAGAACCTGGACCTGGGCTCTGTTAGATCCTGGACCTGGGCTCTGTTAGAACCTGGACCTGGGCTCTGTTAGAACCTGGACCTGGGCTCTGTTAGAACCTGGACCTGGGCTCTGTTAGAACCTGGACCTGGGCTCTGTTAGAACCTGGACCTGGGCTCTGTTAGAACCTGGACCTGGGCTCTGTTAGAACCTGGACCTGGGCTCTGTTAGAACCTGGACCTGGGCTCTGTTAGAACCTGGACCTGGGCTCTGTTAGAACCTGGACCTGGGCTCTGTTAGAACCTGGACCTGGGCTCTGTTAGAACCTGGACCTGGGCTCTGTTAGAACCTGGACCTGGGCTCTGTTAGATCCTGGACCTGGGCTCTGTTAGATCCTGGACCTGGGCTCTGTTAGAACCTGGACCTGGGCTCTGTTAGAACCTGGACCTGGGCTCTGTTAGAACCTGGACCTGGGCTCTGTTAGAACCTGGACCTGGGCTCTGTTAGAACCTGGACCTGGGCTCTGTTAGAACCTGGACCTGGGCTCTGTTAGAACCTGGACCTGGGCTCTGTTAGAACCTGGACCTGGGCTCTGTTAGAACCTGGACCTGGACTCTGTTAGAACCTGGACCTGGGCTCTGTTAGAACCTGGACCTGGGCTCTGTTAGAACCTGGACCTGGGCTCTGTTAGAACCTGGACCTGGGCTCTGTTAGAACCTGGACCTGGGCTCTGTTAGAACCTGGACCTGGGCTCTGTTAGAACCTGGACCTGGGCTCTGTTAGAACCTGGACCTGGGCTCTGTTAGAACCTGGACCTGGGCTCTGTTAGAACCTGGACCTGGGCTCTGTTAGAACCTGGACCTGGGCTCTGTTAGAACCTGGACCTGGGCTCTGTTAGAACCTGGACCTGGGCTCTGTTAGAACATGGACCTGGGCTCTGTTAGAACCTGGACCTGGGCTCTGTTAGAACCTGGACCTGGGCTCTGTTAGAACCTGGACCTGGACTCTGTTAGAACCTGGACCTGGACTCTGTTAGAACCTGGACCTGGGCTCTGTTAGAACCTGGACCTGGGCTCTGTTAGAACCTGGACCTGGGCTCTGTTAGAACCTGGACCTGGGCTCTGTTAGAACATGGACCTGGGCTCTTTTAGAACCTGGACCTGGGCTCTGTCCCTGCAGAATCCATTCATTCAACCTTTATTTATACAGGCTAGCCTCGTTGAGTCACGGGGACTCATTTACAAGAGGGACCTGTCTCACTCACACCAAACAACCATCCACTCTCACACTCACACCTAGGGTCAATTTAGAGTCACCAATCAGCCTAACAAGCATGTTTTTTGGTCTGTGGGAGGAAACCGGAGTACCCGGAGGAAACCCACGCATGCACGGGGAGAACATGCAAACTCCACCCAGAAAGGCCCCGGACCGGGATTTGAACCGGCAACCTTCTCGCTGAGAGGCAGCAGCTCTACCAGTTGTGCCACCATCCAGACCTCCAGTCCTCCTGCAGTCCCAGCTCTTCAGACGGTGAACCTCTGATCTGGACTGGACCAGGTGAAAGTTCTGTGTTCGGGTCAGTTCTGGACTTGGTTTGGTTCTGACATGAACCCGGACTCTGCTGCAGCCGAACATCTGAAGTAAGAACCTCGGAGGAGGAACTCTGATCTTTAAACTTTCAGCCTTTCTCTTCGGCTGCTTTCGATCCAATCAAAACTTCGCCTCTTTCTTCGTGACTTTCTTCTGTGTTTTCAGACGCTTGTCTCCGGCGCCTGAACGCCTCCCGAGCAAGCGGTTTGTGTCTGGGTGAAAAGTGTGAAAAGATGGAGGAGACGTTACGACGAGGAACCATTTCACCTGCACTTCTGATGTTTTAATGGGCGAGCCGGTCTTCTCTGAACCATTCTCCTCCTCAGGTGTCCGTCTTGTTCTCGTCTCGGTGCTCGAGGGAAGAATGGCGGCGGTGCATTTAGTTCAAGGTGTGAAGTAAATGGCTGCACGCCGAGCTGCAGATGGAGGACGGTGACTTATTCATCAGCTCTGACACTTCATCCTGCAGGTGCAGAACTAATGCTCAAAGGCACCGAGCTGTTACGAGTTCTCCGAGTCACAGCAGGAGCCGACGTCAGACTTTTTCAGTTTTCAACCACAAGTGAGGCTCGTCTCACACAAAGTCTTTTTATTGTTTGTCTTTAAGTCTTTCTTTCCTTTAACTTTGTTTTCAACTGTCAGATAAGACGATCTTCACTGTGTAGAAGATACAGTTTCAGTAGAACGTGCAGATGTTCTCGTTGTGTGAATGTTCATGAAGCATTCACTCTGTCCATTTTTCTCCTGTACGTTTTTCAGCATCTTTCTCATTCCATAATTTTTCAGCTATTTCAACAAATCATAAATCAAAACGTTCGGCTCTTTCAGGACAGTCCTTCTATGACTTGTGGTATTGGTGCAACTTTAGCTTTTTTGAAATATTTAGCCTTTTCGGACATTTTGTTTCCTCACAGACAATGAATTGAGCTCATTTTACGCCCTTCAAATCTTTAGATTTGTGTTTACTACTTTCAGCTAATTTCAGCTGTTTTGCACTCCTTTCAGATTCTTTCTGCTAACTACAACATTTTTGTGCTTCTTCCAATGTATTTTCTGATCATTTTTGCTTGTTACACCCCTTTCAACTGATCTCTGCAAGTTTCAACTTTTTCTGCCATTTCAGCTACTATTTGGCTGCTAATTTTTATATTTTTTGCTTTATCAGATAATTCCACATTATTTGCACACAATTAAACATTTTTCAGCCCAGTTCAGCAAACATGTGCTCTTTCCACTTCCTTCTGGTAACTTAAGCTTCTTTCTGTCTTTTCAGCCTTTTTTAAATCCAGGTGATCCCCGACTTATGAACGAGTTCCATTCCTACGTCCGTTTGTAACACGAAAATCGACGTAAGTTGGAAAACACACGAGCTGCCACTTATACACGTACATGTACGGTACAGTTACCAAGTTACCAAGCACTTCGCCTATCCTAACACAGTACCCTACATAATTATCACAAAACACATACAGTACATTTGGAGACAAAATAAAAAGATAATTTCTTACTGTGAGCTGGTCAAGCCTGTCTCCGTCTTTTTGCATGTTAGCTTGTTGCACGTCTGAGCTCTGCAGCTTTGTGCTGCTTCACGTGGTCCAAACTGTTTACAGGAAGGACTGTTAGCATGTTAACTCCATGCATAATGAAGGGAAAAAGAGTGAATAACTTACTGGGAGCCGTTTCTCCGTGGTGTCCATCCAAAAGGCTGCACACGTTAGCATGTTAGCCCCTCCAATAGCTGCGCGCGTTAGCATGTTAGCCCCTCCAAATGGCTGCCACAGCTGTTTCTCCGTGTTTTAGCATGTTAGCTCGTTGTCCATCCAACATCTGAGGCTGCCAGGTGGACATCAAGGCGAGCTCCCGGCAGAAGCAGGCCTCTCTGCCGCCCGTCGGCTCCGTCTCCCCGGTGGGGCTGGCGTTAGCATGTTAGCTCCGGATGCCATCAACCGCCAAGCTGTCCGTCCATGTTTTAGCTTGTTAGCTCCGGGTGCCAATAACATCCAGGCTACGTCCGCCTGAGACGTCCACAGAGTTCACCGACCGTTTCCAGCTCATTTATCCGAGCGAAGCAATCTCTGATTGGACAGACGGTCTGTCGAAAGCCGGCTGTCAAAGCTGGAGGTAACCTGGCGGGCACCGCCAAAAACTGACGGACACTGCCGAAAACTGGCGGAAACTGTCGGAAACTGCGTAAATCGGCTTAATAATAATAATAATAATCCTGTAACTCCCCTGTATTCATGGTCACGTAAACCTGTCATTGCACGTGCACGGTGCACGTTGAACTTCTGAACAGTTGTTGAGCAGAGGGAGATCCAGGTCCCTCCACAACAAATGATGGATGGTTTCTTTGTCCCTCCCCACACACCTGCTCTTTGTTTGCTAGCTGCTCCTCACCTGTTCTCTGTTCCTCGTAGGGGTTGAACGACGACACAACACGATGATAGATAATCGATGTCGACTAGTTGATGACATCATAGGAACTCAAGAGGCTATAAAAAAATCAGACTAGTTGATGACATCATAGGAACTCAAGAGGCTATAAAAAAAATCAGACTAGTTGATGACGTCATAGGAACTCAAGGCAATAAAAAAATCAGACTAGTTGATGACATCATAGGAACTCGATGCAATAAAAAAATCAAACTAGTTGATGACATCATAGGAACTCGAGGTAATAAAAAAAATCAGACTAGTTGATGACATCATAGGAACTCAAGAGGCTATAAAAAATCAGACTAGTTGATGACGTCATAGGAACTCAAGGCAATAAAAAAATCAGACTAGTTGATGACATCATAGGAACTCGATGCAATAAAAAAATCAAACTAGTTGATGACATCATAGGAACTCGAGGTAATAAAAAAAATCAGACTAGTTGATGACATCATAGGAACTCGATGCAATAAAAAAATCAGACTAGTTGATGACATCATAGGAACTCGAGGTAATAAAAAAATCAGACTAGTTGATGACATCATAGGAAATCGATGCAATAAAAAAATCAGACTAGTTGATGACGTCATAAGAACTCGAGGCAATAAAAAAAAATCAGACTAGTTGATGATGTGATAGGAACTCGAGGCAATTAAAAAATCAGACTAGTTGATGACATCATAGGAACTCAAGGCAATAAAAAATCAGACTAGTTGATGACATCATAGGAACTCGATGCAATAAAAACATCAGACTAGTTGATGACATCATACGAACTCAAGGCAATAAAAAAATCAGACTAGTTGATGATGTCATAAGAACTCGAGGCAATAAAAAATAAGAATAGTTGATGACATCATAAGAACTCAAGGCAATAAAAATATCCAACTAGTTGATGATGTCATAAGAACTTGAGGCAATAAAAAATCAGACTAGTTGATGACATCATAGTAACTCGATGCAATAAAAAAATCAGACTAGTTGATGACGTCATAAGAACTCGAGAGGCAATAAAAAAATCAGACTAGTTGATGATGTCATAAGAATAATAATAATAATAATAATTAATTCAATTTATAACGCACTTTTCATTACTGAAAATCTCAAAGTGCTACACATACAGTATATTGAATGCTACACACATTCATACACCGGTGGCGGCAGACTACCATGCAAGGTGCTTTCCAGTCCTACCGGGAGCAACTCAGGGTTAAGTGTCTTGCCCAAGGACACAACGACACATGGACACATAAGAACTCGAGGCAATAAAAAAAAATCAGACTAGTTGATGACGTCATAGGAACTCGAGGCAAAAAAAATATTTAAATTGAAAAAAAAAAAGCCATTCATTGTTTACAAAAAATATCGAACAACAAACATCGGAGCGTATATTTAGGCTCCTACCATTTATCATACTGCAAATAAGTAACAGGAAAACCAAAACTATTATTAAGCTGCTAAAGTTATTGATTTTATTTAATCCACCAAATAAAATAAACGGTGGTAGATTCTCCGGTGATGCGCACCAGTTCTTATTTTATTTAGTGTATTATATAAAACAAAAACATCATCTCATAGTGAAATATTTCCACACCGTTGATCAGTTTCTACCCGCTTTGTAGCCAGCGGCCCGGCGCTGATCACGTGACGCAATCACCGACTGCGACTAGTCGATGTGAAATTTTAAAAACTCCCGAGATGACCTAGAGTCGACTCGTCAATTCAACCGTGTTGTTCGTCCACCATCGGTCAGCTCTGACCGTTTCACATGACCTCCTCTTACGTGTTTTGCAGCATGAAGGCACGAGGCCCGACCTCGCCTTGTTCAGGAGCGCCGTGAGCCAAAGACCCGACGGGGAACGTTAAAACCTGCAGCACTCAGCAAATCTTCGAGAAAACGTACCTGAGGACTGGAAGAGACGGAGACGGATACAAAAAAAGAAGTTGAAAGAGACGGCGGAGACGGGCAGACAGATGGGGTGGGACCGACAGACAGGAGACCTGAAGAGGGAGGAGAGGCTGAGAGACAGAGAGGGTGAGGGGGCGAGGGGAGGACGAGAAGATGAAAGATTAGGTTGC